>DWNH01000804.1:0-13217 GCA_018249895.1 Tiana niger
GTGGCAGACTAGTAGGAGAGCAAGGGTTTTGGGGCTCAGGCGGCTTACCCCTCGGCCACATGAGGACCAGCAGCAAGAGCAGGCCCGCGGGCGCCGCCAGCAGCGAGCGGCGCGCCCGGCCGGCCATGTCAGCGCCGCGAGCCCGCGCCGCGCGCCGCCGCCGCGCCGCCGCGCCGCGCCATCACCCGCCCGACCCGACACCCGCGACACCGGCCCCCGCCTCCCTACGCCGCACTCCCGCCCCTCTATTCGAATCCGTCAAATACGATCAGCTTAAAATTTAATTTTTTTAAGGTTTTCATATATCAAATCTTCTTCACGACCGCTCGCCGACGGCCACGCGTGCCGTCCGATCCTCGAGCATCGCCGACTACGCCGTCGCTGGGTCTGTTCGGTTACGTTCTGGTTTTCAGCATTGTTGTTCAGCGGAGTGCGGCCGACCGTGGGGCAGCGGAGCCGCCGGTGTGCGGACTGGCGGAGGCGCCGCGGCCGCGCAGTCGCGCCACCGCGCCGCCGCCCATTCAAGCGCCGCGCGCCGCGCGCCGCTCCCTGCCTGCACCACTCCGCTTCACACGCCGACGCATCAGACCCTTCGCTTCGCTCGCACCGCTGCCGCTAATTACTCTAATTTTTAGGGTTTCTTAACTGTTATATAGGTCTGCCGGTTACTGTGTTCTCGAGAAATTCTACTGAAAATAATTACCTTTATTTTTTATTACTTATACAGACATTTTGTTTGGCTCGTTTAACAATACCTGTAAATAAAATTATTACATTCTATAAATATTGTAAATAAATTATTACATTCTACGTAACGACACCTAACAGGTTAGGTTAGGTTTGCTTTTTAATATAATTAAAAAAATTATATTTAATTGTTTTGATAACTGCTTAAAATTCCCGCATATTGTGTCAAAGAAACAATTCATTACGCTCGGTTCCTTGATCGCAATATTCATGTCTGTCTCTATTCTGTTACGTAAGAGTTTAATCAGGTCAAGAATCGGGATCAAATTTTCGAATACCAGCAATTCCAATATCAATTGTTGAATTTTGTGGCAGTGTCGAGCGGAGGCTGCGGGGTTGCGACGCGGCTCAAACGCGGGGATGCTGCCCGACTCGCGATCAATGAGGACCACTCCCCCCGTCCATGCACCCCGCCGCCCACTCTCACCCACGTCTCCCCGTACTGCAACCTATCCGACCACCACAAATCATCGACTCTACAAACTTGCACATTGACTTTCAAAATATCAGCTGACAACTTATTAGGCACAGTTTTGTCTCAATCTAAAATTCTTAGATTAACTTTTGTTTACCAATTTTTCACATAATATAAATAAATCATACTTTTTTGAGGAGGGAACCAGTACCATTCATTTACCAATTTGCCATTTAACACAACTTTACACATAGACCGTTTTTCAATAATCGTAGACAGTAGATAGTATCAGATGAAGCGTGAATTGTTCTAGATTTTGTGGAAATTGTTAAAGTTGGCTCAGCAATGGTCGATTAAGCGATTGCAATTATGTATATAATTTTATTAAAAACTGGGATAAGCTGGCAATCGAATTATTGGAAAAATAACACTATTCTATAAACCTTATAAAAGATTTAAATTTGTATTTCTCTATTTATCATAATCTTTTTATTAAGTTGTTCTTTTCCGTAGGTACTTTCCGTAAGTACCTCAATCATCTATTATTTATTAATAAAAATCTTATTTAAAAGACTTCTCAGAAACTTTTATCGATATTGAAATTTACTTTGTAATATTAAATTGCACGATTTATTGGTGAGAATAAAACGTAGGTGAGTATAAAACACGTCATTCACATACGACGTCATTGTAGTTAAGCCTTTTAAGTACATATATCATTATTGAAGTATAATAATATGCGATTTTTTTGAAGATAACTACCGAAACTCTAGTAAGATCCATTGTACTCGAAGAGCTCAGAACGTATAAAATTAGTGGTAAGTTGAATAAAAGTAGCAAACGAGCATCAGGCCACCTGGTGTTAAGTGGTCACTGCAACCCATGGACATCCACTTGCAACTTCCAACTGCCGGGCCATCTAAAACGCCGTATAAGATTTTTCTACACTGTGTGTTGCGGGCATTTATAGGTAGCGAAGTTGCAAGCCCGCTAACCTGAATAAGCAGATTTAGGGTAATTAGCTATTCAGCCTTTCTGCTACATTTAGCACCAATGGTCGTGATAACAACGAATGAGGTTAAGTCTAAATGTGTTAATTGCATCTCTTACTGAAATCTAAATGAAAATAGTACGTATATAACTATACATATGTAAATTATTTAAAATGATTACAAATTTTAAAAACCTCCGACATGAAAAACCTTTTTATTGAATAAAAGAAGCAAACGAGCATGCAGACAAACGTACCTTAGTCCTACCTGAGATCGCGAATAGATGTAACGCATCTATCATGTAAATATCATGTAAAATGTACAAAATTGCATTTTACAACGTTCAATTCATGGACTCAAGCATTGACTGCTATCCTAACCTTTTTTAATTTTTAGATTGCATTGACTCTGTGGGATCTGAATACAATTACCACCACAGCGATTACATATTCTGTTACGGGTAAAGAGATTTGGATGCCGACAATTTTTAAATATGAGGTGAAAAAGGTTTTAAAACCTTTTTCGCGCGCTACTATAGGACTTTGTAAAGAGATAATAATCGATTATTTTCAGCTATGTAGAGCGTCGTCTCCATTACTCAGTATCTATAGGCTCTCCTATGAGACATTTCGACAGGTTCACTAGTCCATAGTTGTGAGTGCTATCTACGTGCGAGACAGGTAATGCTTTACGAAACTGATCTCTTTTCTTAAAAAAACCCAATGGGCATTATTTACTGGCGGCTACTGTATTAACAGTATTCGAGGTTGAATGAAGGACTATGAACGGCAGTGCAGCGAATACCTAAAAGCAGGTAGTCTGTATGCTTATTTCTACATCTTTAAAAAATTATGGTTGCACTGACACTAAATGCACAATTATTACAATTACTAAATTTGGGAAAATATATGACCTTATTTGGAGTATACTCATACGAGCATTTAATGTATTGCTTGAAGTATTACAGTTAGCTTTAATGCCACATAATATTTTATAAAGTAGAAAGTACGGATCGTGTAACACAATACACATATGTATGTATTAGGTAATCTTTACCGCACTCTATTAAAGTCAAATTGGATTAAACTAACGTCTAATATAAATTTACTACGATAAGTAACAACTTTGATCCAAAGTTATTTCCCAGATCAAATTCTGTTACGATATACACAAACTTGTAAGTTTCTTGAACCTAATTTGCTTGTTCAGAATTTATAACACATGTGAGTTATCGCTTCGGTATTCAGCTGTAGGGTCTGTCGCATATAAGTACTTACATCATCAGTAGGTATCAATTAGTATCGTAAGGTTAGTAATTAATCATTCCTACCACTTACTATGGCTATAGAATAGAACAATGGCGTTCTAGTGACTTCGTACCGTGCTTTATGAAGCGCTCTGGTATTCGGTAAATGGCAAATGTGTCCAATAATAGGAAGTTTGCGAAACTCAGTGAAAGCCGCGAAGGAGTGTGCCGTTCAATAGCGCACGAGAACAAAAGGGGTTTATTTGTTAGAAACTTTGCGATATAAAGAACGCCCTATAAGTGAAATGTCAAAAGTAAAGGTTAAATGTAAGGTGTCATGAAGTTACGTTGTGGTCCAATCAAATGCATTCGCTGCACTTATATACATTTCGTGACCATAGCAAGAACTAGACAAATCTGTGTAAACGTGACGCTCAAGTTTCTAATATCTCAATGCAGACGTACTTTGACCTTTCAGTAATATAATTTTAGAGATAGATTTATATTTTGAATATGCTATAAGTACCTATGTATATGCATAAACGAGACGATTTCATTGGTAACTCCCAGACACGGTAATTTATAAAAATAAATATAACGGGTTTAGAAAAAAAGATCGCCTAATTACTTAAGTAGATATCTTAACAATCTCAGCGTTTGTCGTGGCATCGAAGGTTACGGCAATAAAGGCGTGGGTTACGCTATAAAATGGCATGATACTTTTAAGATGTCTTTATACATTGATAGTTGAATGGCTCAGCGGTGAAAATAGATAAAAATCCTATTGTATTCATAATTCCCTTAGCTAATAATCACTTTTGATTGCATTTTGTTCGCGAAAACTATTTATTATTGTTTACGTCCGGAGCTAAACTTAATGCACGCATTGCAGCGCCCTCTCTATTTTAATTCTATTTTGCTGAAGGTTTTGATATTGAAACAACAAAGAAGATGATTTAATACTCCTTGTACTAAACATTTAAAATCATTACATTAAAAATATATTATGTAATTTCTAAGGGTGTACGTCATATGGTGATATTCGTAATGTAAAATTAAAAAAAAAGTAAATTTCTTGGAAATATGTAAAACGTTTTAAACTGAACGTGCTCGCAACTTCGCCCACGATAATTTGAAGGCAAAAAGTTTTAGACACTATATTTATTTATTCCAAGAAAGTTCACTGAGCCTAATGTTATCTAAAATGGGGCTTACGATACACAAAGGGCAATAATTAAAAAACCTAACTTGAGACTTCAGATCAAAACATTTCTATTAGTTAAGATGGAAGGATTGTATCCTCTATCTTAATCAGATATATTTATAGTCACTTTTAAGGGCTTCGATTATTACGATGGTATCCTAAATGTTTTAGATTGAAAAAAAATCTAGGCTTGTTAAGCTATTCCCAAGTACCCCGTAGTATTACAGACAGGCAAAAATTTTAAAACACGTTGTTTATGTCTTGGTTTCATGTAAATAAGCTTTCACATAGATGCTTCAAATTTAATTAAGTGTATAGATATTGAGATTACAAATAAAGGCGTGCTATTACATGGTTATTTTCAAAAATAAATAAAAAAACAGTTTTGTACATCTTAAAAAATATTTTGTAATGTAGGAGGTAGTCATAATATTATGAGAACTTGTGTTTCCGCTTTCACATTGTTATTCTATTGTTTGCGACAATGGGACGAGTAAGACTTAAAATTTAATTACAGACAGTTATGAAACTGCGTGCTCGCTTTTCACCTTTCTGCGATGACTGCTTGTGTGACGGGTTTGAATTTACCGACAAAAACAACAACGAAAACAAATGCTTTAGCTGCATAATACACAACAACGAAAAAATATTACTAGACAATTGCTAGAAACATATTCTTTAAATTAAGCGATTTTTCGAAGTAATCACTGCGACAGAGCCCAATTAAGGATATATTTTCAATGGGATACGTCAAAAATACTGTGTAATTTAGACCAATTACTATCGAAGCCTATAGCTATAGCCGAATTTTAGATGTAAAAGAAATTGGCATGTATTGGTATATTAAAATTTATTCGAATACGATTCTCTTAACGTTTTTTTAAAAAAATGTTGCGAGAGTGCTTACGAACGTAATAGAGAAAAAGAGGAATAAAGAGAAAGAGAAGAGAAAAATGTTTGGTTCGCAGTTTGTGTATATATTTATGTACAGAGCCTATTGCGGCGTGGGCGAAAGTTCCCTAAAAATAGAAAGGTCTACAAATGGTCGGGAATAAAATAAAAGAACAATTACGTTCCTGTAAATAATTGCATTGCTGATTCGTACCGAAGAAAACCGTCAAAGAGCCTACGAAAACAATACCTATATTATATTTTTCTGTCTTAATATAATAAAACCATTTTTTAACGAAGGAAAGTACCTTATTTTATGTCTTGATTTATTAGTATCGTAATAGTTATTACGGTTGTTAGTCAAAAACTTACGTTTACGTTTATATATCAATCCGCTAGATCAGCTGCGAAGGTCTTTCTCTGCATTGGAGAACGCCTGAGAATTCTCTGCCACGCTGCTGAAGGAGTAAGAAAACATAACTAATGTTTTCAAACGACTAACTAAAAGGTAAGGATTGACGAAAGTTATTTAGTTATTGCTAATTTCTAATTAACGTATCTAAATAAGTCTCATTAACCTCTTAACCTTGTACTTATATATGAATTTATAGGTAGGTTCTTCTGATCGAATAATTATCCCGCCACACCTATTTCTATCGTGAACTAAATTATTACACAGACCAACAAAATTTTACTTATTTTTGAAAACTGAAACTCATATATTTTTTCGTATGTGAATATGGACCAAATCAAGAATCAGAATTGCTATATGACGCCAAGTTTTCAAGATAGCACAACTTAAAAGAGCAAAAACGCTGTTTGTTGTGATTTTAGAGGTTATGTAACTAATAGGCACGACGATTAAAAATTGATTTTAAAGAGGAATACTTACATTTTAAGATGCTCTTAATGTTTTTTAAAAAAGTTTCTCGTTTTTACGTTACATAATCTCAAAATTCACTATAGACAGTGTTTCTTACTCCTTTCTTTACGTGATACAGCAATTCTGAGTCCAGATTCAGTGCACTAAAAACTTTTAGGAATCTATCTTAGAGTTTCAGTTTCCTGAGTCTTGTTGAGCTGTGTTATATTTCTGAAACACAACATAACATAAATATAAACAAACGTACAAAACGAGTATTATTGGAAAGCGATCCTCCAATGGCAACGCATAATGTTTATTATCACAGATAATTTTTGAATACATTTTTACGACTTGTATTCTTAGAAAATGTGGTAGATTTTGTAAGTTGGCACAAGAGGCCGTGGCGTCCGCGTCGCGTGACCACCGAATGGTTGCCTGCAAATTGCACATTACACGCTGTTCGCTGTAACCGACCATTAGTGCATTCCCACTGATTACTTCACAGCGAAACCGACTATGGAAACTGTTACGGTTTTTTTTATTTCCACAAATTAACAATCGTTCGAATGGCTCTTCGTTTAGCTCCACTTAATACGATATCTTTATATTCTATGATTGTAAATTTTTTGTTTCTGTTTTTATACTTCCGCTAATTTGGTGATCCATACGTACATGTCTTTATAATATGATTGACTAAAACATAAGAGAAGCTTCAATAACGATATCTATTTTATTGTAAAGTTCACTGAACTTGATTTTTAATACACTTTACCGATATAATATTTTTCATGTCATTGTGTAGCTAGCAAAACACTGTTCGAACCATACATATCTAGTAAATATTTGAATTTACCTATAACGCGACATTATCTCTATGACGCGAGAATTGGCCTCTAGTAATAAGCATCTCCTCACTGATTACATATTGATGACCTACGGCGAAATATCGGTCCGTTCTCCGATAAAAGTCTCAAATCGTGTCATCAACCGCTAAATATAAATTCGATGTTACTTAATTTTGATATTAGGCAGAAATTAAATTTAAAAAATAATGTTTTCAAATATGTCCCACTATATAGTAACGGCGGTATAAAAAAAGCCTATTCTTTAATTTAGGAATTGAACTTTTAAGCTGACAGGCAAACAGAATTGAATGGAACTTATTCACTTTTGTTTATCATTTTTCGGACGAATTCGTAGTCATTTTCGGACGAACATTCAAACATCCAAACTTTCACATTTATGATATTAATAAGATTAAAGACAAAGCTTGTAATAGTATGTCTTTTAAAAACACCTGAAAATTGTATCATCAACAGAAGACAATCGTAAGATTGTTTGATAAAGGCGTCATTAAAAAACCGCCTATATTTTTAAAAGAGTGCCGACCTGTAACCTTTATGTAATTGCAACCTGTAATCTCTTGTAATTTAATAAACAATATTTGACGATCGTGACCAGTCATACAATATCAGAATACCACAGAGCTTATCTGATTTGATGCTTCGTTGTTGTCAGACGAGAGACTTTTCAATGGTTCTTATTATTAGAAAGATACAAAAGACAAGTAAATAAATTGATCTTGCATAGCAATATTTCAATTTTAGACAATGAACAATAATTCATTGTAGCCAAGAATAAGCACAGTTCAGAAAATGCAATAAAGTTAATTGAATATTGATTATCCGCGAAAAACTTCTAGAAAAAATATTAAATTGCTTCAATGACTTAACATCAGCCATAAAGTGAACATTAAATCGGGTTAATATCAAATGATCAAACCACAAGTTAATGGAGTAGACATAACTTCGTATGACGTAAATTAAAGCCGTTTTCATCTGTGGCGGCTACTGAAAAAATGAACAAATTTGCTAAATTTTGTAAAGCATAATAGTTTTTTTAAACTATAATATTTTCTTTGCGCTATAAATGAGACTGTGAAAATTTTTACCGACTATGTCAAAGCGCATTGTTTAATCAAAAAGTAATCCTACTAATATTATAAATGTGAAAGTTTGTATATTCATTGTTTGTATTGTACGTAAAAGTTTGTTACAAAAAACGGCTGGACCGATTTTGGATAAAATTTGGTACACTGATAGATCATAATCTGGATTAATATTCCGTCATTGTCACTACTACATCATACGCGTCATCACATGTGGTACATTTTTTATAGATTTTTTTTAGCAAAAATTGTTTTTTTTGTTTGTTGAATAAAAGTAGCAAACGAGCATGCAGGGCCCCTGGTGTTAAGTGGTCACAGTAACCCATGAACATTCACTTGCAAATTCCGGCAGTACCTTGGTCCTACGTGCCTAGGTCCTTATTTCTTATATTTTTTCTTATGTATGATTGGTTAATACTACTACAAGTACTAACCAACTTTGCCTAATTGTTTGTTTTGAAATATTATTTCTTTATTTTTATAATTATTCAATATTCTCCGTTTTATTTTAATAACTATAACTTGGTTAAAATTGGTATTATATAATATAACAAGACTTTAATAATGTGATACTTATGTTGGATGGTACATCAATTTATGTTCTAACATATTGAAGTCTAGAAAGGTTCCTTGTATGGAATACCTATGGCTAAACCCGTTTTAGTCTTGCGGTGTGTAATTAGGTGAACGTCTCTCACGCCCGATAAGGCCGAGCTGACGATTTTCATTAACCTCAAATGAGAAAAATGTAGTTTTCTCCAAAATGGACGATCCTTGTATAGGAGCGTGGTAAAGTATTTGCAATCTTTTTACGCTTAAACCAACGCAATAAGTCTGCCTTTATGTACCTGTTAGCTTGGTAACTTATTTGTTACATCTATGTAATTAAAACATTACTCACTATTATATTACATAAAATAAACATTTATTACGGATCAAAATAACAAGATTTTAAGTAAATAAGTCATGTCAAAATTTTTAAAATTACATTTTATTTGTCACAAAATTTGCATCGTAATTATCATATTCAAAAAAGACTTTTTTTATTGTTTCGAAACAATTTTAAAGTGCAGCCTGAAACGTTAGGCTTTATACGCATTAGGTTTATTTAAACAATTTTATACAGATATAAATAAAGCATCCAATATGATTTTGTACTCAATATTGATTTATAAACTAACACATCAGATAAATTAATCATATATTCAAGAATGACGTTCGCATCAGAAATAGATGTTTAGGTTATAAAATATTAATAATGTATGTTCATTATATCATTAGTGTGTGAATCATTAGAACGCTAGAATTACCTACAAGCACTATTTTTCCGCTAGACTCACATACCTATTATTATTTACTAAATATCCGCTTAAAAAGAAAGAATCATTCTCTTTTGCACTCCTGAGTGTATGTATAGTACGCGTATGTAAGATGTTAAAATGCTTATTTTGTTAAATATTAGTCATAATCAGACTTAATAAAACGAATATTGAAAAGAAATAATTTACAGTTGCAGTCTTCAACGGGTTACCCGTATGATTGACCTGTAACTACTACCCAGTTTAGCCCCGTCTTGACGACACATGTGGTACCATGGTCATATACCGTGGTGGTATAGTGGTCACCGTACTTGTCCGACAATCGAAAGGGCCCTGAGTTCGATTACCAGCAAGGCAAACGTTTTAATGGTAAATTTTGATTTTTGTTTCAGATCTGGGTGCTGAACATGCCACCCAGGAAATAGGAAATCCTAGTGTGGGGCTATGAGTGTGAAGAGTTATTTTTTTATCTGTGCTTTTTGACTTTTAACCACCTTAGTTCGTGTTGCCAAAGGCCATGAACACCACCGTCGCCATTATTACCATGTGTGTGTGTCGCTGGGTGGTAATAGCTGGTTTTTTCCAACATCATGAAAAGCATAGTTTACGAACAATACTATTTTAAGTGATAGCCCTATTATCTTTTCAGTATTATCGTCGCAAGCGGTATCCTCATCTTTACAGCTGTCGTCACTATTAAGTAAAATTTTCGCTACGTACGCTACGAACGCGTTGGTCCCTAGTAAAGTATCACCGACACCACTATTTCTATCGCGAAGCAATCTCGGGAAGAATTTATTATTTTTTGGAAGAAGGGTGTGTGTGTGTGCGGAGGACACATTTAACATCAGGCGACCATCTTAGTTCTTGCCGGAAGCATTTATGACTTGAGATTGAATATGGATATTTATGGATTGCAGATACCACTTAACACCAGGTGGCCTGCATGCTCGTTTACTAAATGAAATAAATCGTGGTTAAAGGACGAATATATTAGCATGATTTGCAAGACACCATACATTGCGGCATGCAAGGCACCATGCAATTCTACGTACAGAAATGTCAATGAAACTTGTTACTAGCGGCCTCCAAAGCTAGCTTTCAGTTTTATGAAGACTTCGGTTAAGTTAAACAAAATGGCTTGTATATAAAACGCAATTATTATATTCGACGAGGAAACTACACCATATACGCTCTCGTAGCATTTTTTTTATTTATTTTTTTAATCATTCGTGATACAAATACTTAAGTTGAGATTAAACAAAATTGCTCGGCTAACAACAGAAATCGAGGGTAAATTCCAACGTATCATGCAATAGCATCGCTAGATGAATTCGCGAAGGCTGCATTGCGCATGAATTATAATACCTGTACATAATATAGGCACCTTACTTACCTTAAGTTATGTTATAGGATTCATAATATATTCTTTATTTATTCAATTTGATTTTTGACGCCCAAAAGAAACAGTCCTTTTTAATATGCCTAGTTTAAAAAAAATCAAACTCTCTAGCGAAAGAATGAGGTGTGGGTTATATGTTATCTAACTGAAATATTTTTATGAATGAGCTTTAAAAATGCAAATTGTAACGTAAGCGTCTGCCAGCATATTTGAATTTAGATGATGTGATTATAATAAACAGTTATATCTCCATCTATCATATTAAACGGGTCTTGCTTTGACAATGATATTCGTATTTTGCGTTATCACGATGGCGGCGGCGCGGCGTGAGTTAGAAGTGGCGTAAAATTATAATGACGCCTAACTGTTGTGGTACTGTTCTGCATTTCTGCATCGGTATCATATAAAATGTACATAGGGTTAAAAGTTTTTAATAAATGTCATTCTTTTCTTACATTTTTTAAAATGGGTCGAATATAATAACATCATTGCAATGCCACATTATTACATTGAATTCGTCCTATGTAACGAAACAGGAAGAGCTTAGTAGTACGCGTCTTCTGCTTGAATTAAGCTACGTGAAGAGTTTGTATCGAGAACAGCGAAGCCAATTCAATAGAAAGAGTCACGGAATTACCTAATTCAATTAGGATTGTTTAGTTGGCTTCGCGTAGGCCGCCCGTTAGTCATATCAGTGTAATGTCTCCGGGAAAACGAAAGTAAATTTTCGGATTCCAATTTTCTACTCGAAAGGTATAGGTGACATAGAAATGTGAAACTTTCTTCAATATCGAACACGACACGGTGTCAAGTGCGATTATAGCGAACGTTGTGGCAGGGCGGCCGTGCCGGTGAGAGCGCGGCCCGGTTGCGACCGGTCGGCCCCACCGCCGGCGCGCGCGCACACGCCGCTCTGCGCCGCCGACGTCGCGACGCTCGCTCGCGCTGCACCCGCGTTCTACAGCCTCCAACGCCCCTCCGACACCACTGTTTATGTTTTTTTCCTTACGTTCTAACTGTAGGCCGCTGTTAAAATGTTTAGACAATAAATGTTTGTGACTGAGATGTTAATGTGATCGGTACTAAAAATCGTGACTGGACTTTCCGAGATTTTTTTACGTGGACGAAGATACTTCAGAAATTAGAGTGAGTATGTTTATTTTATTTTATGTGAATCGTAACGGAAGGTGCAAGTAAAGGCGAGCAGGTAAGGTGTTTTGTGTGTTAGAGTCTCAGGAAGCGGGCTAAGGTCGGCGAGCGCGGAGGGCGCGCCGCGTGCGTGTAACGAGATTAGGGCGGCCGGCGAGGCTGCGCTCCCGGGCGTCCCGGCGCGCCCCACGTCCCGCGCCTGTAGTCCGCCGCCCGCCGCCGCCCGCAGTTTCTCGTATCCTATTTTCTTTTCACGCCGCCTTGATGCTACGCTTAGCTTTAATTACTTTTGTTCAAATTTGGTTTAGCCCTTCCATACATATGAATTTAACTGAGATTGTTAATTTAGTGGTAGTTTTAAAGATGTTTATATTAGAATTTTACTAAAGTACAGAACATGATTATACATGATACAGTGCAAAATATTGTACAAATATAAGTATTGAGACATAGAGTATTAATTACACTGTGATTAGATAATTACGTATTGACAATATTATAAGATTATTTCCATGGCATTGGTCGCCTTTTTGTCAATATTGTGAGAAATAAAACAAAATAAAAACTTTGTTTTAATCAAATCAACTCAAAACAAATCTTTGCAATGGCATGCATTAAAACATTTCTGAAATTTCATACTATACTAGCTTACGCCCGCGGCTTCGCCCGCGCTTTATTCGGCTTAGCCATGGCAATTATCGTAAAGAAAAGTAGTTCCAAAAGCTGAATCTATATTAGAGAACATACACTTCTGTATTATCTTTGCATAAACTTAGGTAAGAAACAATAAAAAAAAAATATTTTTCGCTTTTATCTCGTTAGCTTAACACCAGGTGGCCTGCACGCTCGTTTGCTACTTTTATTCAATAAAAAGAAAAAGGCGGACCTAGGACTGTCCAGGATAATGCCTACGTCACCCTTTCTTCATTACACCACCCGTCGAAGATTGAGATTCCATCCGTACCATCTGGATTCGTGGCGGTCCTCCACGGTCCGATTTGGACGATCTTTCTTTCCTCGCACGTCTAAATTATGGAAT
>DWNH01000805.1:0-13215 GCA_018249895.1 Tiana niger
GTTTCGATGCGTCCGGTAAGTATCTGTTCGTAGCCGGCGACCGTGCGGTACGGATCTTCCACAATGTCTGCGGCTATTACACCACCATCAAGAGTTGCTCCCGATTACTCGGTCAGAAGCAAACTTCGGCCACTGTGGAACGCCTCAACAAGACTATTCAAGACTGCCAAGAGACCCTTAAGAAATACGGAAAGTAACCGTCACTCGCCCACGTCTATTGTAAGATTCAATCTGCATTTATTTGTATAGTGTCACACTCGGGTATAATAAGACATATATATTTTTTAAACTGTGCTTTATTGATATTTTTATATGTATCTATCTATATTCTACCTGTAAGTTCTAATTGCGGTAGTCAAACATGACGGTGACCTTCCTATACCCGAAAAATATATACTGTTTTAGTAAAGTATATAGTGTAGGTATACTGGTTCAGTTTGACTATAGTTATTTCAAAAAATTTTGAACCGAATTCATATTTAACATTAGTATCTGCAGTGTTGTATGTATGCAATTTTTATAAAGTGTAATTGTAATTAAATTACCCAATTGGATTTTATACTGTATAGCTACTATAGGTTTTTCTGTGACATTTAGTACTTTCTTCAAGAAAGTATTAGGAAACGATCATTCAAGGCACCCGTTGTTGTGATCATTCACATTCAGCATCAGACAGCATCGCATTCTACTAGAGGTCGTACGTAGATGCGGTGATACTCCTGAAGGCTATCCATGGCCGTATTTGGAGGTCTGAGGGCCCTCAGACCTCCTACGTACGGCTCCTAATTATTTTTTGAATAAAAGAAACATTTTTTTCTGCTAAAAGTGCTTCAAAATTTTACTGCCAACAATTACAATTAGTTCAACGAAGAATTTAGTAATTCGTTAAAGTCAAATATAATTTATTAATAACTAAATGACCGCATTAGCGAATGGAACTTTGCGAAGTTTTAATTCATTTACACGTAATACTATCTGTTTCTATGAAATACAACTTAACTATAGTTGGTATAATTTAATATGAATAAATAAATAAAACTATATTTTACGAACTTACTTAAGGAC
Organism: Tiana niger; assembly: GCA_018249895.1. NCBI lineage: Eukaryota > Metazoa > Arthropoda > Insecta > Lepidoptera > Hesperiidae > Tiana > Tiana niger. The sequence goes on from DWNH01000805.1 coordinate 1,066, forward strand.
CTACATATCCTATTGTTGTGGTTTTGTTATATTTGTATCGTTTCTTGTTTATTAATTTGGTTGGTACATGTCTATTTGAATTTTGTTACTAAAGGCATCTCCTTTTTTACGTTACGACAAGTCTAGTTATCAAGCATTTATAGGGTTAATTAATGTGATAGATTATACATATAAATACATATATGATAATTGCGTGTAATAATATTTAATCTGATTTTAAACCAGTGTTTAGTAATAATCAAAGTAATTTTGTTCGTAAGGAAAAAAAAACAAAAAAATATTATAATCTGTCTTGTTCTAAAAATACTTGGTAGTCTATGATTAAGACTAAGTTTTAGCAATTTTTCTTTGCATCCAATTGACGCTTTGAATAAATTTCAATACTTATGTTTTCTTTTAGATCAATTTTTTTTTTATTATCCCACAATATAGGGATAAGGATAAGTAAGATATGCTCTCTGGAAAAATTATATTACATTACATCGCATATAAGTGTTTAACAGTCTATTATCGTTTATCGAGAAATATTTTAAGAACGTAAATTATACGAGGTACGATATTGTAACTATTTATATTTAATTATTATTTAACCTTTAATTTTTATGCAAGTTTGAAGAAGACTGGACCAAAATTATTAACTCTTGTATTAGAGCTTAAAGTATGTATGTAATGGATGAACCTTAAGTGTTGTAAGAATAGTTTTAATATATTTTATACTTCAAATACACGTCTTAAAACTTTTGAAAATTTTTAAAACGACTGACTTAATTTTTCTAATTTCTTTTAATTCTTGAAGTATTTCTGTACCATTAGTAAGGTTTTGTAATTTTCTATCAACGAAATTTGATTTAAAGTTTCTCTATTCGTCGACTTGTTGCGCCCCTAGCGAATACGATGAGAACTAAGTGGATTGTATTCGTTGATCGTTTTCTTATGCAAATGCAACCTAAAAATACGAGATTGGCAGTACCTATAATGAATTCGATTTAGTTTTTTAAACTGTCAAATCTTGTGCTAGGCTCACAATAGAGGTGACAACAAGCAAGACAATTAAAGATTTTATATAAGATACTGTTAGAACTAAACTCTCATAAATTTTGTATCAAAAGTAAGAACTATGACGTCATTACGGACTGACTTACTTTTAATAATTGTATTAAATAAACTATTACTTATAATAATAGTTATTAAATTTAAAAAACTAAAACATAACTTATGCTTATTTCAAATAAATGGATGGTAAATTTATGTTTATTGTATAATCATTATAATATCAGAACAGTTTATTATTATTGGACGTTTTTCCATTGCTTTATAAAACTTGTTCCATATTATTATTTATGGTGAAACTTGTGTATGTTCCTATCCTAAAATGATTAGTAGATGCATAACTGGAAATAAATGATTTTATTCTAAAATAATTTGTTTTCTTACTTTTGCAACTAATTGCAACTAGGCTTTATACAAGTGACGGGAAAAAATCTAAATAATTAGAATTTGAAAATAACTTCGTTATTAAAAAATATTTATTTAATTCAAGGGGGAAAACTTACAATAACTAATAATTAATTATCATTTTGGCATTCTTTTACTGGATTTTATGAACACACTGATGTTCAGTGTTAAGCCTGTCTTGTGACCAGAGCTGATATTAATATAACTTTATTATTAAACTAGAAAAGGTTTTATTTTAATAGTAAGTTATTTCAGAACCTACTTGTTTTGTCGGACTGTTCTAGAAGTAAATCACGAAATCGAATATTACGCAAGCACAAAGCGCAGAAAAACACATGCAGCAAATATGAATAATTCAGAATTTTTAAATTTATTCGTTCTAAAATGTACAAACGATAGATTCTCGAATGAACATTAAAATTCAACACAGTTCATTTTGCTCTACAGTGTTATGGCAAGAAACAAAACTTTACGACGATTTTACTAGACAATATCTTGTACAATTGTTCTACACAGATTGTTTTAAAAAAATGCAGAACAATCTGTGTAGAAAGCCGAATCGAACCAAAAACCCATTCACTAAGAAATAAAACTAAACAGTTTATTTTGTTTTGTAACTTTATTTTATTTTTATTTTGCATAAAAGTGACGTTATCGACAATACACTGAGATACTCTGTGATTATAATTTAAGTACAGTTCACAGCTTCGATAAATACAATTTATTTATACGAGGAATATTAAACAATGATTTTAGGGTGTCAATTCCTTTAAATGTAATGTAAAAATAGACGTTTAGTGCCAAAATAGATTATCTCCATCCAGAAAGAAACTTCAAATGACATTACATGATTTATCTAAATTGTCTATGCAATGCAAAAAAATAACTATTTTTATATTCTTAACAATGTATATGATCACAAATTACGTTTGTACCAATTGCTGTTCTGTAACTGATCGAGTTATTAATATATTTTTTTCATTATACATAATGCTCTCTAGCCATGTGTATTAGTTAGTGTATCCTATAAATGCACACAAAATACTAAAGGCAGTGGTGCTGTCAATGATTTGTGACGACATATTTTGAGAGATTTAACAACTACCTACTGCTAAAATGTATTGGCTACATGAGAAAGTTTAAGGAGTGTAAATAAGATAATTGAGAATCACAGGGAAATTATGCTTTCAAAAAACACTAGCGTGTCGCTAAGACGACTATTGTAGAGGTAAATAACACATCACTGCTAAAACTGAGGCACTAAACTGGTAGGTATTATTAATCTATTAAAAACATAAAACTATCTTTATAGAGGCGAAATCAGACAACAAACTTTTAAACAATTATTAGGTACTTTCATAACAACTTTATCACAACCTAATAAATAGATACGCATTTCCAGGCTATTGTGTCATCATCAGTGTCATCACTGCGTCAGACTGCACCATTCAAATATCCATCATTTTATAATCACTGGGACAGTGCATGAAGACTGCTTAATGGGTGTTCACTATCTAACGGATCATTGGTGGTCATGACTGCCTTCATGGTCTAGTGATTAGCGAACCTGACTGCTAAACGGAAGGTCGTGCGTTCGATCCCCACCCAGAACAATATGTTTGTGTGATGGGCACGAATATTTCTGTGCCTGGGTTAAAAAAAACAATCTATTTAAGATGTATTTTAAAATATTTATGTATGTTTATCAGTTGTCTGGTTACCATAACACAGGCTCTCCCTAATTTGGGGTCAGACGACCGTGTGTGAATTGTCCCAAGATATTATTATTATATTAAAGTAAAGTAAAATTTTACATTTGTAAAATGTTATTTTACCAATGATCCCTTTGATTTCATTTACTATACCTGACCACTTTAAGCTTCCCTTAGATAGTGAACACCTTTTTTTGTGTATCGAAGCATAAACTAGTAAAACTAGTAAAAAATAATGCATTCTATAGATCATTTTTCTGTTACATTAACAAGCACAATTTCGCCTCTTAATCGAAATAACAGCCATAAGACAACTTATAGCACTCGAGTTTTCCAATCGAGGAATGTTCCTATTCCAGTCTTGACGCTTTTGGAAAACAATGTATGAATGTTTTCAACTTACGTCCTTTTATTAGACAATTGGTGGGTGTGTTGTAAATAGGATCATAAAAATAAATAATAGTTGCAGCTATTGATCACCGCTAGAGATATCAATACGTCCGAATCCATTGCTTTCTCTAGAACAGCCATATTCAAACTTTTTTTTATAAGGGCCGCAAATACGCTTGGCCAAAAGATAAATGAAATTGTTGACATGTCGAACTGCGACAAGAAAAACGTAAGTGCCATATAGAAGATAATATGCAAGTTACGTATATCATGATGGTTTGGTGAGCAAGCCGTAGGCCAAGGTTGAGTATAGCTGCTCTAAAACAGTTTTTACAAAATCTATTGAATCTTGAATAACAACTTATAAACGCACTATGATGCTTGCATACTAAAACACTTAAACGGGTGCCTGTTTACTTTTTATATTTCTTTTATAATAATCATATTGGGGTAAAAAAAGTTTTCATATTCTTTCACGTCGTTGAAACTTAACAATATGTACATAAAGAACGGTATAGTTTACTTGCAACAGATATTTCTTAAAACTAAAAGTAGATTTTCGCACAGTCGTATTCCGTTGGTATTCTGAAACACTTTATCTTCAATAATTTAAAATAAATCTACAAATTACACCTAAAAGCCTCAATATTGATAAACGTAATTACAATATAAACACGTGTAGACATGTGTTACGCACTTTTCAGAATCTGTAAACTTTTGACACAAATTACACGATGAATTGAAAGATGTTATTTCCTTTAGATATTTACGATTTTATTTAAATTCAACTATATATTAAAGCGGTTTAGTTTAATTTTTTTGTCATCTGTAAATATTTTACTTTAATTCTATAAATAACTTTGCTGAGTTAAGAAAATAGTGCCCCCTTTTGGGTCCTACGTTTTTAATATCTTTAAGCTGCTATATAATTTCTAACTGCTGTATAATAGTAATAGTTTCCAGAAAATACAAAAAAAATACATAAATTTTTTACAATGTTAACGAAATAACCTATACATACATATAAAAATAATGTTCCTAATATTCTTTTCTGTGCTCCTTTGTATAGAAGATAAGTATTTTATTAGACCTTATCATAAAACAAAATAACTCAATTTCGAAACAGCGGCACTTAAGTACACTTATGTATTTAAAATCAATAATTTCACGTAATAGCCTAGTTAATGATATGAGCAAACATTTATTGCAACACTATTAATTTTGCGGTTTATTCATTATTTGTACCTATTTTATGAAAAAGCCTTAGGTGTAAAAACATCTCTCAAGGTTTCAATCAATATTTAAATAGTTTTCCAGCCTAATGCAATAATAGAGTGTTAGTATAATAGACATTTTTAAATAATTAGTTTTCTTAATAATATATTTTACTTCAATCTTATTTCCAATGTCTGCTGTAACTTTATTGTAGTCTCGATTGTGTCATGGTAAAATGAGCGAACAATGAATAGGCCCTTAACATTAAAACAATCGAATAATGTTTACAAACTTTCTATAACTACCTACTTATTTTTTGTATTAGACGTCAATCTAAAATATATTAATTTTCATTTTTAAAAATTGTGCGCTAAATAATTCCTCTAGCAGGTCAATCTAATTTTGAAACGATACTCACTACAGGACTGCCACTTTTACGAATCAATTTGACAATCGAAAATTTATTTTGAAAAGAACTATATTTGGGGGACAGATCCTTATAAATTTTTTATAAGAAAAAAAAAAGAAAAATGTTAGGAAACCCTATATAAATATATTTATATTTATAAGCAGATATAAACAGTTAGATTTTTTAAAATAACTGTTAGATTTTTGAAAATAACTGATTAAAAACTTATACATCGACGTAAATATTATAATTATTTTTTTTTCTATTGACTTTCGGTTTATTTCTGTACTTCTTTAAAAATGTAATTACGTAACAAATGGCAGCCCGTATTAATTTCAACTATTATTCCACATAAAGTCAATGATATATAATTTTATTATGCAATGGGTTAATTACGAATGATAGCTTTACAATATCTCCCCGTATTTTACTTTAACATCTAAACTCTAGCAAAATGGAAGCTTTCATAATGTGATATGGTTTTATCGTTCTCATTGAGCAAATGTTTTACTGTGGAGAGAACTCGAAATTATTATTACAACACACAGATACATAACATATTAGTATTGTACTACAATTAGCACACGTGCGCAATACACGATGTGAGGTTTCAATTAAACTTGTTAGTTTTTCAAATTAAGATTATTAGCATTTAGCAGTCAACTAAACAAACATTATGACTACTGTCGATACAAGATTATTGTTTTCAGTCATCCATCCAATTTTAATTTTTGTAATTACTTATTTAAAATGGCAACACTTTACGTGCAATATGAAAAAGAGCATCAACATTAACCTTTAATTTTTTCCAAACATAATTTAATAGCCAAAGATGCAGTTAAATAGAAACTGTTAAAACAAAAAAACTCTCGATCGATGTGTCAACGGTATAATATTTTCGCCAAAGACTGCACATAACCGCTGCGTCGCCTTAACATTTTGCAGTCTATAATATTAACTCATGTTAATACCTTACATAATACTATACCTTACAATATAAAAGCTAGTGTTAAATGATTTCAACATTTCGCAAGGGCACTTGGGTTCCTAGACGTTGGCTAATGGACTGATTTATAATAAATAATATTCGCAGACCATATCCAATTAACCATAGACAGCCTTCAAGTTTCCCAATTATAATAGCAGCTGATGAAATTGATCCTTCTAAAGATATAATAATGTAAGTTAATTTTTTAAAGACGCGACATATTTCATTTTAAACTATACTCATCTTCGGTTTTCAAAATCATTTTCTAATATTGTCTCAAATGCAATAAAATGAACAAAGTTACCCCTTTATTGCTTTTGTATATTTTTCGACACTTAAAATAATCTATTCTTTGACTGCGTTTCGAGTATTTTTAATAGGAGACTATAAGAATAATAATGTTATTTTTGTAAAAAAAAGACATGTAATACTGGCAACTCCAAGTGTTTAATATCATTTTTAAGCCATCCAGTCATTGATATTATCAAATCAAAGGAGATCAAACAATGCAAATTGCTATAGGAAACTATTTGTTACAAATAAACCGAAAATCTGTTTTCAGCAATGAATTAAATGAGACTATGACTTGTCCTCGTTTGCAAACAAGTCGGGCTTGCTTCATTACACATAAATGTATGTGTCTACCGCTCTATCAAAACCAAAATTAATTGTAATGTAATATTGTAATTATTAGCAAGCCCAAAACGTAGGCGAATGAATAATTTCGAAAGACGCGATTATAAATAATTATAACAATTAAGTATGAAATTTAGATCTAAATGATATTCGAGTATAGTTTTAGGTTACTCTTAAAAGTATTAATAATTCGTAAAGTCAATATTAGCTTAAAAATAATTACAAGATCAATGATATACATTTTTAAGCGACTAAATTAATTTCTTAGCTCTCATTAAAATTAGAAAGAATTTTAAAACAGGAACATAAGAGATACCAATTGATTGATTTGTAAAATATGCCGCAGAGATAAACACCACATCTATACATACTTACTTGATAAATAATTAAAGTAAGTAGATATTATTATGTATATTGTCATAAGTCGTTGGTAATTATACGCAGTTACATGTTTACTGCTCACAAATCACTGAGCCACGACATCTTGTGAGACTTCCTTCATAGCGCGGCACTCACAAGAATAATAAGCTTCACAAATTTCCCATATCGCTTAACGCCTAGCAATCTTTCCTCAATACATAATACATAAATGCGTTCGTCATCTGACTAGTTAAGTCGAGATTGCCAATCAAGTGAAGAAAGGAACATAAAAAAATCGAAAATAATTAGATTAAAAAAAGTTGGTTATCGTAAGTCACAAATATTAACGCACGAGTACACATCTGCAAAAAAATAAGGACGCAATTTATTAAATCAGGGTCGAACATTCGACGCTGGGTCGTAAAAATACTAAAAATAACGTAGTTAAAACTTAAAACGAAATAAATACTGTAAGTACTACGGATATCGGGCGGCCGGTGGTGACGTCACCGACCTTGACTTTGGTACGAGTTCGTCCCTCGCAGTCCGAGATTATGGCCAACATTTCGATTTTCAGTTACAATATTGGACTAGCATGAAATTCGTTTACGATTCGCCTCCCTTTCAGCTCCGATGTGTTGCCATTTTCTTTGCTAATCTGAAAATAAAAATCTTATATATATATTTATCGATAGAAGCTCGAATAGGCTGGATAGGATCCAATAGTTTACAGTTACGAATTTTATAGGTGGTAGGCTAAAGGACTACGCCCGGGGAAGTGCCACCGCCACACCCATATCTACCGTAAAGCAATTTATTATTTTTCAGAAAGAGGGTGCGGATGCCGGAGTTCACTAAATACGAAGGGACCATCTTAGTTCTCAAAAGTAGCAACGCATATACATATTTGCGATCTTACGTAGAACTAAGTTACTGCCTGAAGTTGCAACTGGATGTTGCAGTGACCACTTAACACCAGGCGGCTCTCTTTTTATCGTGCTACTTTTATTCAATAACAAAAAAAGAGATATCTGTCTACTTCCGCCTTCAGGGGTATTGTTTATAGGCAGGTAGGCGGGCGTACAGTGCTCACCGGCGCAGGTCACCAGTAGGCGTGCAGGCGCAGGCAGTCCCCCGCCAGGTCGGCCAGCAGCGCGCGGCGCGCGGGCAGCAGCGCCAGCCCGGCCACGCGGCGAGGCCGGCGCTCCGCCAGCTCGCAGGCCGCCACGGCGCGCCCCGAGGCCAGCTCCAGCGCAAGCAGCGCGGGCCGCCCGCGCACCGCACGCACGCACACCACGTGCCATCCGTTCTCTGAGTTCTCCAGCGCGATGCCGCCGTAGCCGCCGCGACCTGGACATTATCAGAAATAAATAAATGTCTAACTAAATCTAATAGCGACTAAATGTCAACTCACTTACGAACTTCAAGTAGCTGTATGAATTACGGATGCTTGCCAAATTTCTAGCTCAGAAGAAAGAATAATATAGAGTGTAGAAAATCTCTACATTATTCTTTGAACTCTTAAGGATTGTTGGCGTCGTGGAGGAATACTTGGTCATATATTTATCATACTTACGCATTGCAGCAATGATGAGGCTCTTAAAATTATTCGTAAATGGAACTGTTTGAAAAGTAATAAATGGCAATCGCAAGACACTGTCTATAATGGTATTATGAATAAATAAATAAAATAGTTTCCTACCTTTAGGCACAGGTGCTAAAGTCGTTTGAAGATTTCCTTCCGAATCGTAAACCCTAACGGCTACATCAGCTATGACGATTAGATCTTCCGATAACGCCAACCCTCCCACTAAACCCAGGTCGCCATTGCCAATCTGTGAAAACATTATATTTACATTATCTAAAAAAATATAGGACTCTTCGACATGTAGGACAGATCACCAAAGGAAGATAAATAAAAATCACTGGATTCATATACATAGGTCAGGAGCTTACGGACCCCGCGCACGGTTCCCCGCTCACGGTGAAGAAAAACATCGTGAGGAAACCTGCATGCCTGAGATGTCTCTATAACGTTCTCGAAAGGCATGTGAAGTTCACCAACCCGCACTTGGACAGCGTGGTGGACTATGACCTATGTTCTTCTCATTTGACGGAGACTTGTGCCCAACAGTGCGACAATGATGATGATGATGATGATGATGGACAGCTACAAATACAGACCTCGCGTTCAATATTCCCGTGTTCGTCGAACACGAAGACCGCCCTCGCTCCGTTGTCGGCCACGGCCAGCCGCTTGGAGGCGCCGTCGGCCGCCACGCACACCGGCTCCACCAGCCGCGGCGAGCTCACCGTACGCAGCGTCGCGCCCAACGTGTTCACCTGCGTCCAACGATGTCATATACACCCTCAACATTTCACCTTGTATTCGACTCTTTTTTGCATACAAACATGTTCCGCAAGATGTCTGAGATATACATAAATACTTAAATTTATCGCAGTAATTAATTAACTAAAGAAGAAGATTAGTTCACTAAATACGAGGCGACCATCTTAATCCTCAGAAGTAGCAATGATCTCAAGTAGGCAGTATAAAGCAGTATAAGGCACTGCCTGAAATTGCAAATGGATGTCCATGGGCTGCAGTGACCACTTAACACCAGGTGGCCTGCACGCTCGTTTACTACTTTTATTCAATCAAAATATATACATATATAAATTTAAGTTTAAATATGAGCTTATTAAAACTTAAAGTATATCTGTCGCTGGGAGACCTGGGAATATAAAAAATGTCACCTCCGTCAGAGTCCTAGTTCTCCAATTAACGGCTACTACACCATCCGCTGTCACTGCTATCCCTGTACAACTTCTACCGGCTAGACCTGAAAAAGCATAAACATCTTGTTATCTATAGAAAACATGATATGCAATTCAAAATCACCACTTTGCAGTCTCACACTGGGTCCAAGGCTACATTCAGATATAAAAAGGATTGATAACATTGCAGTGAAGTTCAAGTATTTTTGAGAACATTATGAAGAATTTCTAAACACGTAATCCCCACACAAGTTTTACCTGCAAGTCATAAGTTATGTTTACCTTCATTTACAATATGTGTTTTGAACGCAAACGTTTCATCATCTAAGACCTTCACCCGCGAGTTGCCCGCGTCCAATACGTATATTTCCCGACGTTTGGGACACCTGGAACAAATTACTTACTTTTATTACCTGATCTTTGCTGGCACTAGTATATTGTTTATTTTGAAGACAATTACAAGAAAATGAATGAACCTATTTTTAAGGTCATATATAGCCCATATATAGGTACATACATCCATATATCATTTGAAATACCTATCCAAAAGCCTATTTGAGATCATACATTTCTAATTTAGACAACTAAGATTGCCTAGTCTTAATGTCTGTCAACATGTGTACACGATGTTGTTGCCTATAACTGCTCTAACACTAACCAAGAAATTGCTGTAAATCATATTACGTAGACTGTTTTAGTGTTAAGAGTGTTGGCGACCTTTATAAATAAATAAATAAACATCCATACTTTTCTGACAGAGTCACTATAGTCTTGTGATTCGGGCTAGGCTCTAGTAGGGTCACTGTAGGAATGAGTAGTACCAACCAGAATCGTGGTACAATTGAATTTCTCACCTGGCGAGCGCTACCGGCTGGCTAAGTTGTTCCTTGCCGGTACCACGCGACCCCCACACTCGTAAGGGCGCCGCTACAGGAGCCACCTGGGCCCGGAGAGGAGAGTCCCGTACCCCCCGGGAGAACACCAACACACGCACGCACAAAGCGCCTGCGCTCCACGGCCGCATTGTGATCCTGGAAACGAGACATATGTACTGAGAATCTTATAAACATGGAAGGAAAAGGAGTTGATACTTTTGAGGTGGAAGAACTTGAATTGAATATTGTTTGAATAAGGGGTAATATTTCTCGCCCATTTTCATCATTATGATATACTTACACTTTTGCGACATGATAGCAGTTCACTTACATGTGCCTACCAAAAATGCGTCTATTTCGAACTTAAGATGAAATTTAATTATATCTTAAGTTGTGCCATAAGATGCAATAATAATTTAAAATTGATGCAATAATCATTTAAAATTGATGCAATAGTCATTTAAAATTGATGCACTGATCATTTAAAATTAGTACTTCTCCGGGCGGCAGCCTACTACTTTTCAAAATCTCTTCAAAAACTACCTATAGAGGCCAGTGTCCAAGTCAGCAACAGTGCAAGGCAGTGGCGCGTCGTCGAGGGTCGCAGCAGCTGACACGGGGTCTCCGCCCGTACTGCGCGCCTCGCCGTGGTAGTCTACCGTCCGGAGTACCACCACTACCTCTAGGCCGCACACGCACAAGGATTCTGTAATTGGTAACGATTTTAGAACTTAATTTCAAGATTTTATTAATATTTTCTTTAGTAGTGCGTTACTCCTCACCAAACTAAAGTTACTATAATACTAGAATACCGATTCCATTGTATGTTCCTGCAGCTAATAACAAATATAGACAGAATTGATTCATTATAAAAGCAAAAATACAAAGCATTGTCAGTGCACTTCAATGACGTCATAATCTTAATAATGCAGTAGAATCCGTTTATTATGACGCAGGCTGTATTGACCAACAAGTTAATATGAAGTAATTTTGGTGCAGTTTGATTTTCATAAAAACTTCTATAAAAAGATATACATACATATATGTATATTATATAGGTTTGTTATATGTAATTTTTCTTTTTTTTAATAATAGGTTACATAATTTGTAGTTCTTTCCCCTACAAAAATAGATAATTTTATTTTCGAAGACTATGCTTTGTACGACGTCCGCATAGCTTGACTTATTTATCACTTCGCTTCGATGTCATTATAAACGGATTCTACTGTAAATCCAGATAAAAAAAGTATATTTTTTTTATTTAAAAAACTTTATTGACCTCAACAAAGAATATTGTGGTACAAAAGGCGGGCTTAACGCTTAATAGCATTT
>DWNH01000806.1:0-13215 GCA_018249895.1 Tiana niger
GCAGTTACTAGTTGCTACATCGTGTAGGGCTGACGCAAAGGGCTAATCTGGTGTTAGGGTTGTCTCCACTCGTAACAATAGGTTGGGGAAAAAGAAATCCATTATTTTCTCGGTAGATGGCTGTACTATCGATATATCGTAAAGTATCGATCTAACAATTTCAAGTTTATGCTCGTTGTAAAGGTGACATTTCACATTAAAAAAAATCTTTTGATGTTTTTGTTTGTTCCATTTAGTTGTCAGTTACAGGATCTTAACAATGGAAGTCAACAAAGAGAAAATTCGGTACATTTTACAATTTTTCTTTGATAAAGGCGAAAATGCAAGCCAAGCCGCTGAAATTGTGAATGGTGTTTATAGTGCCGATACTGTAACACCTAATTACGTGCAATTTTGGTTTGCAATATAATGGGGATATACCACCGCTACATCCAGACCTACTGTGAATCAATTTGTGTTTGGGAAAAACGATGTGGATGCCGGAGTTCACTAAGTACGAGGCGACCAAGTCTTCAGAAGTAGCAACGCATCTATCTGCGATTTCAGGTATCACTAAGGTACTGCCTGAATTTGCAAGTGGGTGTCCTATGGGTTGCAGTGACCACTTAACACCAGGTGGCGTGCACGCTTTGTGGTTAGCGTAGCTTTAATATATTAAAAGACATTGTTTAATATCAAGTTTGATGAAATTATCTTGGTGTGAGCCGACGTATGGGCGCCATGTAAATATCCATGTTTTAAAATTCAAAAATAACGCGAAAGTAGTTTCGGTGTTACGAAACGAACCTAAAACTGTTAAACTGTTTATTCATGACCCTTACGAAACTTATTCTATATACTAATCCGATCGTATTTTACGAATTACCCCAAATACATTAATTATTCACAATAAGATTGATGTATAGGAATATAATTAGAACATTTGATTAAATGGTTCAAACTGGTTCAATATTTAGATTTATCACTTCATAAGTGTTAAACTTTATTCATAATTGTATTAATGACTTAGTATTATAATGTGTGTGTGCCAAAGAAAGCTTACACATCTACCGTCTTCCTGTTAGAGCGTCTCTGTTACATTTTAATTAACACCCATTCACGACTTTTTATTCTATAGCAGCCTATACGACTCCAATGGAAATACTTCCTTGTAGCTGCCGGTATTCATAGGAAAAATTCTGCCTAGATTTAATCCAGCTATCAGTATTCTGGTTCTTTTCATTCGCCATTTTCCCATCGATCGTAATGTGTTTGAACGGTTTCATTGTTTTTTTTTATTTTTAAGTAGTTTGTAAATGACTTCTATGAATGACAGAAATGTAACTAAATTATACATAATTCTAAATAATTATATACCTGACAGTGATATAATGACATAATTGACATTTTTTTACTTGCTTATATATGTTTAACTAATTATAGGTATGTATATTATGGTAGGTATGTATAATTTTAATACATTAAGCGAAAATTTCGAATTTTTCATAATATTACGTGCGCGGATGACTGCAAGGTTTGATATAAAGTTTATATGGAGAAGAAAGCAGTAGAAATCTGAAGTTTATATAAAATATGTGTTACATATCTATATATTGAATTAAATAAAACTGTTAATGGTCATATTTAAATCTATATCAGATGGCGTTATTTGTAAAGTCATTGATACATAAAGATTAAGGGACGCCAATTAATAAAGGAAATAAAATACATAATAAGAAAAAACAAAAATTCGATTGCAAAAAAACAAGATTGGTAATAGAAAAAATAGTCAAAAATATTAAATATTCGTTACTTTTTTATACTCCATGGGCTGCAGTGACCACTTAACACCAGGTGACTTGCATGCTCGTTTGCTATTTTTATTTAATAATGCGATCCCTAATTGATATTAAAATTGATTTTTCACCATATCGTCGCCATAAATTTCACACAACCTTAAAAATTACGCAAGCTTTAGGAAAATATATCCTCTCGATGTATTCGGTTATTTGAACAACGTGAAAACAGTGATTTACTGCGTTTAGTTACTTTAAATATATATTGTTATCGGTTTTAGTGAACGATTACAAGAAGAGACCTTAACCTGCTTTTCTTTTAGAGTTTCCGGTCTTGACTAATATTTAGGTGACCGGCTAGTGCTCATTGGTTTTGTTCAGTTTGTATTTCCAAGAAGGTACTTTAAGTAATAAAGTAATTATTCTTAAGGTCGTGTAAATGAACAAGAAATAGATATTCGTACTACATCAAACTTACATATTTTGTTTGTTCTTTTTTATTGAATAAAAGTAGCAAACGAGCGTGCAGGCCACCTGGTGTTAAATGGTCACTGCAACCCATAGACATCCACTTGCAACATCAGGCGGTACCTTAGTCCTACCTGAGATTGCAAATAGATGCGTTACTACTTCTGAGAACTAAGATGGTTACCTCGTATTTAGTGAACTCCGGCATCCACACCTTCTTTCCGAAACACAATAAATTGCTTAACGGGAGATTTGGGTGTGGCGGTGTTACTTCCCCGGGTGGCAGCCTACCACGTGTAAAAATTTGAATTGCTTCTTTGTTTTGTTCGTCTCAATACGGGGGTAATTTTGGAACCAACAACAGCAAAAACTAAAAGAAACAGCATAAAAATACAAATATTTGAAGTTAATATCTTTGGATGGGAATTGCTACTTTGAATTAATTTCAATACATGGCGTTTATGGTGGACCATAACTATTATTCATTCTAATCGCTTATGAAGAGTAATAATCAAAATTTCTTTGAAATTAATGGAAAGGATAAAAACCGTCGCGTTAAAGTTATAATGAGGAAACTTAAATAATAATAAGTTACTTTCTAAGATTTTGCAATATTCCGTAGAAATGGAAAATATAAAGAGAGAAGTTCTGTCCGATTGACAGATTTATAATTCAAAAGCCTAATGGTTCAATCTAGGGATACGACATTTTTATATTAGATACCTTATACGATTTAAACGCCCACTAAGAAAATATTTTCTGAAATTCCACTTTCAAAGGGATAAAATAAAGGTTGAAATTTTGTAAGCAAAATTGTAACGACTTAAAAGATTTTCTGGAAATTTTTTCCCATATTCGACGGGTAACTTGGTAGATAGCGCACTGAATCTTTACAACAGTCAAAATTCAATTGTTTATTATATTTATTGTAATGAATTTTGTGTATTGTTTTAATCACTTGAGTACTTTCCCTTTTGGATGTAGTAGCGATCAACGTACTATAAATTGTGCATGAGTCGTTTTAACAAAGCAGTGTACGTGTTAGTGAATTTTCGTTGCATGACTTAGAATATGTTGAAGATTTAATGACAATAGAGATTGATATGCTGGCGGAAGTAATATATTCTTCTATTTTAAACTTACGCGCTCAAGTCAAAGTCTAGTATTATGTATATGCACGAAGAAGCACGGGGCGCGCCCGTGGCCTTTAATTTATAAGCTGTAGGTAAAATTTCTTATCGCATTTCTGTTACGGGTTCAAAAGGTTTTTACGCGTTTGTACAGAGTATAAAGCAATCCACACGCAAATTCACACATTACAGGGTTATTTCGCAAGCGTTATATCTACAAAGATCTCGACCGCCCCGGGCAGGGGCACAAAGGTCCGCTAAAGAGCAACTGTAATTAATATTTAGCTTCATCGCTTTGTTGAACACTGTAGTAGTTGAACGACCCGAGTAACTCTTTTGCGGAGTCCACCCAAAACTTTGTTTACGCTCGTACCAAGTGTACGGTTATGTTTTTCTTAAACGTTTCGCACTCATAACTCCAGCCCGGAATTCCGTCTGTCGCGGGTGCCAAGGAATCGCATAAAATTATTAAACTAATACTCAAAGCGGGTACAGGAATCTTATATTTATCATTTAAATTTTTCCAGAAATTGAACTTAAGACCCTTCGAATAGCAGCCAGCATAGTAACTACGAGTATTGTACCACATGAGTTGTCAAATATATAAGGTAATAGAATTGACATATTATTGGCTTTGGTGGTGATTTTTAGCGCAATATTTAGCCCAATATTTAGCCCGGCATAAAATTGAAACGATGAATGCATGTTTACTCCGGGTTATATATTACCCCTACGCAGAGAATCGTAGTATGCTGTCAGTGAATAGCATTCATTACCGTATATTATAACAGCCATAGTTGCAGTCTGACTATGCTTAATACTACAAAATTCTTATGCAATTGACGTGCTACGAAATACTTAATGCAGTAATGAGACACTAAAACAATCCGCATCAAACTGAATTGCCTAGTGGTTTCCTAATTATGAACGATGTGACCTCTATACAACGCGATGGACAGCTAAACGTTGGCTAACTGGTGCCCGCAAGCGATTTAGTGAGTAGGCATTGCGCAAGCTCACCACAATACTGCTGCGGACTTACTATTAACTACATACATTCATGTGGTTGGGTATTTGGTTTTATGTTTTGTGTTTTATCTTATACTACCTGAACCAACATTCGTTGTTCTGTCCAAACTTTCAAAAAAATATATAATTAACATTAACGGAAAAAATAAACAAATAATTTGTTATAGTATCCCGAAATAAGAACGATGTATATTCAACAAAAAGACATGTAACAAATAAATGTATAGCCTTATATGCTGTAAACATCACTTCCTAAGTTCTTAGATCTTGAAACTTGAGGTATATTAGTTATACTTGAATATGAGAACTCCATTAACATGGCACCTTGGAAGTTGTTTACATTAGTTGGCGTTGTCTTGACATACTTCATGTCAGAGCCGTCTTCTAGTTACGCACTTAACTTCGAAATGACGTAATATAACTTGGTGTACCTACCAATAACTTTAATATGCTTTGCACCTTCTCTTATATGTCGTTTATGTTCTGAGATTGAGTTACTCTAGAAAGATAAATTAGTTGGTACTGTAACGAGATAAAACTTTTGTGTTTGCAGTTTTGTACCCGGAGGGTGAAAACGGAATACTGTTTTTAAAACTGCTGTTCGTGTCCGCTGTCCGAGTGCCTTTATGTTTTTTTTTTTCAAAATATATAATATCTTTGGCTAAAACATTTTATAATTTCTCTGACAGACAAACATGAAACTTTGATGGGTAGTGAAACAAAAACATTTTTAAAAATAAGTAAATGGCTGCACTAATGGAATAATGTTTCAAAGTTAAATAACTTGTAATGTTGTATTGTAATGTAAATATCAATATTGAATTTGCGGAGCTTTGGAAATAAAATTACGTTTTTATTTGTATCTGTTGATATTAATATTTATATTAAGCGAAAAATTAATTAAATATTTAATGAATTAGTGTTACGCCATCTGAGTAGAATATGTGTATACTACAGATGCCAACATATAAATAATATCTATAATTAACGATAATATTGGTGATATGAATATTCCTATCAATATACTTATGTACGAGTATATAATATAAGTATTATAACATATTCTTATATCACAGGATTTATGTACAATATTTTGTGGAATCAATGTAAATAAATATGAATAAAAGTATAAACATGCTAATAGTATTATAAGAGATTATTTGCCCCCGTTGCCTATTGTACGTTCAATGACAATGGCATTAAAAGAGTAAACTCCATTCGCGCGTTGGAGCTGACACGCACAATCTTCTTTTTTTATCGGCTTCTTTTAGCTGTATTTTATTTTTTCTCATCGTAAACACGGTAAAACATAAAAACCTTAGTACTTATATGTATATAAGGCTAACACTACAGTTTAACATTAAAATATAAAACCTTGTTTTTATGTGTTCCTATTTTACGGACAGGTACGGAATCCTTTTTATCCACGTCCGACTCGCATAAGTTTTTTACATGATAAAAACATGTGCACGAATAAACAAGGACTTAATTAGTCTGCTTACATCCACACTTTTCTGTCCGAAATATAACAGATAAGAAAGAACATGAAAATATATTTTTTTGTAAGACCAATCTTGTAAGACCAATTATTTATTTTTCAAATTTATCTTCACGTGCTTAAGCCATGGTAAATAAACCTGCTTATTAGACAATAATGATATGAAACTATTAAGTTTTTCATACCTTACTCGGAAGTCACGGGAAGTTAATAACAAAATTTTATATGAAATCTCTGTTTTATTTATATGAATCTCCATTTATATGAATTCATATAAAGAGAAGGAAAAGTTTTGTTCGTTTGTTTAATACGGATTAATAGGTATACAGTATTATTTTTTTCTGTAATAAAAACCTAAAAAAAATGTCCTGTTCCTGCACGCCAAAAATATATTTTTTTCTAGTATATACATATGTTATTCGTACATAAACTCGCGTTAGACGACAAAGTGGCGCCGATGTGGTTCGACAGTGATCAAGCAAACGTTCCGAGCACTCGTGAACTTTATTTGCATATAAAGCAGACGCAGGTTTTTAGGAAATAACAATTTTACATGCGATCAATATCAGACAACGTGGATGAAAGTGACACGTCTTTTTTTGCTGGCTAAAGACTTTTTGCTGGCAAAATAACGGACACCACCGTTATTTTTTTGCAACATATACTCGTATGTACAATGAAATTTCGTAGCGACAAACGAAGTCCGAAAATGAAATTTCGTAGCCCTACTGTAATAGTATGTAAGTGTACGCTAATAATTTGATTATTTATATTAAAGCTTTGTTTAATATACATAAATAATCAACTTATTAGCGCAATAGAACACTTACATTATTTTATTTTTGTTGGTCAAATACCCAACATTGCACGTATACTATTCCAGGTCATCGGCTCACCAAATGAAATCATGTATTTATAATTTAATATAATGTAATTTAATATATTTGTAATACATATTTCTATAGAAATACATATAGGAATGAATAAAAGCTTTTTATCTTATCTTTATCTAAATCTCACAATTTTTCATGCTCAAAATATTGTTGAAAGTGATCTGAAGTTTTCGCTTCACATATTAATATATTATAGTAATATTACTCTAGATTTCCTCATCTGACCGATTAGACGCAGCAACTTGTGGTAAAAACAACAAGCTGTTACAATCCTCATCGCGCAACGGATGGCGGTTCAAGTAAAAACCATTGTATAATATAAATGTTTCTCTAGGTAACACTGGAACATTCATAATATTTCGTATTAGATGATCTGACCACAAATTATTATATTTTATTTGAGTTTGTTTAATACCTCTAAAAACTTGAAAAGATAAATCAGTTTTTGAAGATTAATAAGAATATGGATATTGAATTATAAAAGCCTTCAGTGTACCCAAGTCTCAATATCTGACCCTTGACCCGATCTTTTCAAGCATGTAAGTACGAACACAAAACACCGACTTCAATAATCCCGAGAATACTTTTCATAATGCCCTGCCATTGTCCAAAGTTCCAACAAAATAATATATCTCGTATTTTATCGAAAACTCCCAGATAATATGCTTCTATTGGGACACAATATTTATATCGTATGTATTTATATATTTGATAACTTTTATCTATCTATGAAAATAACACAGATTTCAATATAATCCAAGAACCGCATAATTATATATTTTATTTGTTTGTACTCGTAATATATTAGAATTTATAACGATTTGTAATCTAGATAAGTATAACTCTTGGCTTTTTACACTTAGTCTGTTATAATATTAAACTAAATCCTATCTCACACTCCTTTGTATGCGCAGTATTAGTTTTCGCTTCTTATTTATAATAATATACAATTATTATTAATAATATACAAGCTGAGAGACGACTTTAATAATGAATAAGGTTGGTTGTGGATGTCTACAGAATGCCCTTCTATTTGCTATGTCACACGAAAATCGCCGTCAATAATGTGTGACGTCAGACCGCTAAATTTTAAACGTGGGTTAAAAACGCCCTAGAGCGAAGAATAAAGTGAAGTCCACCAAAACCGCACTTTACTTGCGTGCTAGACTGTGACCGAAACCCTTTTATCATTCTCTTCATTGAGATGTATAAAGGACATTAACAATAATGGTGATAATGAATGATTATGATGATTTTAAAGATTGTAACCCTAAAATACAGACCGCTCCGCCGGCCGTCTTGAAAAGCTCCTTATCTTATCTTCCAAGAACATTAAACAGGTGCTTGTCAAAACTTTGTCTCTATTAATCCTCAAGAAATAACCGTTGACAGGACACGACGGTAGGAAGTATAATAACGCTTTTAATATAAAGAAAGGTATTATAAATCGTTACACAATAACGTGTTGACCCATATTTAAGGGAAAAAGAGTATTTGAAACGAGGACGGGTCACTGCTACGTCTCATGCATATTCATATTTATCCTGAGACACTATAACATCCGAAACATTAATTTCAATGGTCAGTATGAGAACAATATTGTGCAAAAGTTGTTTTCGAAATGTTTACTATTTGAGATATCACTTCTTCTTCATTTTAAATATCCGCTGTGACTCTTTTCTTCAAGATTTCATACTATTTTGGGAAAATACGATTCTACTTGATATAAATGTTTTATATATATAAACGTACTAGCTTACTTAGCTTATGAAAAGTATTCTATATATTAACCCAGATCATAAACCATCCGTGTACCAAATTTCATCCAAGTCTGTTCAGCCGTTTTAACGTAATTGAGTAACAAACATTCATCTATCCAAACCTTCGCATTGATATTATTATTACTATAATACGCATTCATAATAGTGGATTTAGTAATCCTAAAGACCACAGCATCTTCTCTTAAAAAATTTTAGAAAATTTAATCAACAGGCTTCTAAGGTGGATAATATTATCGTTTGTTTAAATATAGAAGCAAGTTATTGAATGCAGCTCGTCGGTTATGCGGTGGGATGAGGTTGAAATAATCGATATATATTATGTATGTATCGCAAGGCACCAGTACATGAACTAACCAAGACCACATTGTTCTAAACCGTGAGCTAGGCTACTTGTATTTATAGATTGAGCTATTATTGTTGAATGCTAGAAATGCCTTCTTGATGAATTTATCCAACCACATGTTAGTGATGCGGTGCTAAAAACTGTCTAAATTCAATTTTGTATTATGTTTTTCTACATTAAAGATGATTTTGTTTTGAACGAGAAACTTTATGACAAAATGATCCTATTTGGTCTTATGCTCGTTTGCTACTTTTATTCAATAAAAAAATATCAGCACAAGTGGAATATAAACGCTATCCACAAATTACTTATTAAAGATTTCCCTCGAGATAAGATTAATTCATTAATTCCGCGAACCGAAGGGTACTTGCAGTACGTTTTGGGCAGAAATGTGACCCGGTAGCAACATTGTTAAGAGGATTAAGAATAATTGATGACTAATTACATTTATATAGTAATTACTAATAATAATTCTTTTACTGCCCATTATCTTCTCTATATATATATACATACATATGTATATATTTCTTGTGTGTGTATGTATGTTACTGAACTCCTCCTAAACGACTGAACCGATTTTGATGAAATTTTTTGTGTGTGTTCAAAGGGACTTGAGAATGGTTTAGATTCACAATTGGACCCGGTAGGTGGCGTGCGATCGAGGTCCGGGACTGTTTTTGTCGATTTTTTTTTTGTTTTTCGTACAGGACAACGTCTGTTGGATCCACTAATAAATATATAAAGACAAAAAGGTATAAAGTCTTATATAAAAACATAAAAGGCGCATTAGGTAGTTGAAACTGGTTTTATCGTACACACAACTGTATTTTAATAACTGAACCTACTATTATAATCACATATTTTTTGTGCCTTTAACAACTAAAAAATTACCCCATGTTCCGTCATATTCGCAAATAAATTCATTTACCCCTTAAGTGAATTTATCTGTGAACCTCCTCCAGAAATCGGATAAGCAAGCGCTTAACTTTAGCGCAAAACTTTAATCGTAATTTTCTCAAAACATGTTTTTTCCGCGCTATCAAATATAACTTAAAAAGTAATTAAGCTATCAACTTGAAATTTGAACAAATATTCTTTAAATAACCTTAAAGTTGGTATTAATATTAAAAATGTTGTATTTAACAATTTTTTATGAATAATACCTATTCATACAAAGCGGAATAACTTTTTGGATGAAAAACTTTTGACTCGTTGATTTCAGTTGACTAAAACAGGCTGTACATTCCACAGCACAAATTAAAATAGCCAAGTTTGAACAGCTGTAATGCTGCCATTTTCATTTGATTATTAATATTGATTATATGTAAATTAATTCAATGTCAATTTCAATAGTTCAACCAAATGTTCAATTAAATCAATAGTCTGTTTTTGTAAAAAAATTATTGAAAAACTTGTTGTCAAGAGGAGCTTCCCTATTTAATAGTGTAACTTAATTATAATAAAACAGATAATAATAATTAATTACTATCATCCATTTAAATCATAGTACCATGTCATAGACAGCAAAAAGTACAATTTAGTTTTAACTATTTATCATTTTCAACTTTTTAGTCAAACAAGTGATTGAATTTACACAAACTATAAATTTTTAGTTGTATGGTCTTACACAAGATTTTTATAGAATCTATATTACATCAGTTTGGTGCTAGCCTGGTGATTAACATTTACCTCCATTTTATCAGTCAACATTAAATTTTTCAACATTGCTTTAAATTTGAACATCATTGTTAATATTTGTTTACAGATCTTTTAAAGATTCAAATAATTCAGATTTTGAAACGTCCATTTTATTATCTTCTGTTACCTCACACTCATTTAATTTTTTTTCAGTCACAACAATCTTAACACTATTTGGAGGACTTTTGTGATTCTCATCTTCAATCCTTTGTAATGACCTATTTACTTCAATGTTGTCTTCATTATTAAATTCATTATTATGCGATTCATGGATATCAAGATTCATTTCATTGTTGATTTCATTTTCCTTAATATTTTCTTTATTGCTTGTCTCCGATAGACTAACTATTGCACAGCTATCTTCAGAATTCTGAGCACTACATTCGTCAGTAATCATATTATTTTCCTCACTACTAAGTTTCTTGTTTGTGATGTCATTACTAATACTATAGGCCGCACTTAGGATGATTGGATAAATTAAATCCGCTTCAAATCTGCTTTCATTATCTAAATTGTGTACTTCCATCACAGCTTCCTTATTGTTTTCTTCTGCTACGCAATCTTTAGCGATCAACTTATTTGACTCTAATGTTTCGGTTTCCTCTGTTATCATATTATTATCTTCAACGTTTTCTTCACAATCATCGGGAATAACTTCATAAGTAACATCGTTAATTGAGTGTTTAGCTTCAAATGTATTTTTACTATCAGAAAGTTGATCACTTTGTAAAATGATTTCAGCGTTTTCTTCGTCTGATGAAGCAAGTAGAATATTTTCGTCATATTCAACAGCTTTAATCAGAGCGCTTTCAGAGGTAAACTTTACCTCAGCATTAGCAAGAGGCAAACAATCAACCTGTTTATTTTTTACATGATCAGATTCTTGTTCTTTTAAACACTCATCTTTAGATATTTCCGACTCTGAATAACTCGAGTTTTCAATGCTAATTATATCATAATTTTGTTGTTTCTTAGCTTTCTCAGTTTCACTCTCAGAATCTAAGCTGTCAGAGATAGCTATAGGTGTATCAGAACCTGATTCAAGAGTTGAAGAGTTCATCCCACTTTCAAAATAAAGTTTCTGTAATAGATGTAATTCACCTATATTTGAATCAACATCAAAAGCGTTATGACAAATTTTCTTTTCTTGTTGGAGATCACTATTATCATATTTATTTTCTGTTGTGCCAGTGTCATTTTTAATCATCTGACTATTAGATTCTTTTTCTTGTTGTTCATTCTCTTTCTCTTCAGAAGGAGAGTTCTTTTTCTCCTCTTCCTTTTCTATTGATTGATCTTCAATTTCCTCTTTTTTATCTATTGTTTCACTAATAGAAATATTCTCTTTCTCCGCCGACATTTTCCTAGTCTTTTCGTGTAAAAGTCTTCTTAATCTTTCTTTCCGTTTTTGTTTATCTTCTAACGAATTACCGTCATCATTAACCTCATCGTCTTCGCTTTCTACAGGCGATTCTTCTGCCTCTTTATCTCCGATTTCTTCTGCTTCCAACTTTAACTGGTTTTGCTTGTCTGCATATCTGAAATAAAATACAATATGTAAATTATTATACCTTAAAGTTCACACATATCAACTTTAGAAGTATGCATATTAAAAAAAGAAGTATATTTAAATAAAATAAATAACAACGAGATGCGGGACAGGGATAAGCGGTGTATAATAATTAATAATAATAATAATACTTAATATTTAAACAATATACTTGTCAATGTAGTCTAACAGTAACTTATAAAATTCTTCTTTAATTCCTTAATTTTAACCAATAATAAACTGAATTTCGTGTAAATAAACAGAATAAAATAAAATCCTTCACTTTAACGGAAGACAGTAGAGAAGGCCTCGGGTTCAGCAAGAAATCGTCGGTCTTAAACTTTGTTGTGATGTAATAAAAATTAAATTGGGTAGCATTGTATGATTTCCACAGCACTTACTTGTTCAACAGCTCTGTTTCCTTTTTACTTGCCACTATCTTGTTTTCCTCAAATTTCTTTTTCAAAACATCACTTGTCTCAGCTGGATCAGAGATGTCATGTGTTATTCTCGAAGCGGCGATTCTCCATTCATTTTCTTGTCGACGTCTTTGTAATTTTTTACCACATCTTGTGAATAAGTCACGTGCTAAAACGGAGTATATATTAGAAAAAATGGTTTTCAAAAAAAACATATATTCAAAAGGGAACCAAGTAAATAGACCAAAAACCGTATTTTTTTCATATTTAATAATTTCTTATGAGCAATTTGGTTAGTGGTTACTGCTACCTATGCACATCCATATATAACTTTAAATAGTAAAAAAATCCTTTCCTAGTTTCAATATAAAGGAATACTACAGAGATGATTGCCTCATATTTTGTATAAGTAGGGATCCACATATTTGTGTCTATAACATTCATAATTCTACTCTACTTTAAACTACATGAGCAGTGATAGCCTAGTGATTGAATTTTGGCCTATCAGTCCGGTGATGGTTCAGGGTTCGATCCCTGCAGGCACCTCGTAATTTTTATCTATATTATGAACATATTATAGATTATCACTAACTCTTCGGTGAAGGAAAACATCATGAGGAATCCTGCACGCC
>DWNH01000807.1:0-13215 GCA_018249895.1 Tiana niger
CTCGCGGCTTATTCTATAACCCTAGGGAAAATTTTAAAAATTTTCTTATCTACTATTTTTTTTAACATATGATTTAGCATTTACCCAACGTGACAACCCTTATAACTTTATGTAACAGTCTCACTAATGATAAGTCTCAGGAAATGCGAGTTGCCATCTATAATTTTACAAACATATTGCCTCTTTATCATTGTTTCATAAGCCTTTATAACAGTAATTATGTAAGCGCTACTATTGCCTAGGTACCCGCCTTATCATTGTTACGCAAGTCTGCCCTGTTAATTTATGTTTGCTATGAATTTGTGCTCTGTACAACTTCGTTTTAAACGTAATGTTTTTTAATCATGTTATCATGAAATGCATGTTTTTCTATCCATTATCTAAACTTATCATGCAAAACAACCGCTATGATTGACAAGACAAGAAAAGATGAAGTTTAGCAGAAAGACAGCTTCAGTAAGAAATAAAGAAAGAAAAACCGCAGTACGAGATCAATAGTTATATTTATTACTAGCTGTGCCCACGACTTCGCTCGCGTGGCAGTCGATGTAATCTTCGTTTGTTCATAAAACATAATTTAAGAATGGGCGGTGGTAAAATATTTATTACGTTTCGGAAGGAGGGTATGGTTTCAGGAGTTCACTTAATACAAGGCTACCTTTATATTAGTCTTCAGAAGTAGCAACCCATGTATTTGCAATCTCAGGTAGGACTAAGGTACCCTAGCCCACCTGGTGTTAAGAGGTCATTGTAACCCATGGACATCCACTTGCAATTTCAGGTAGGACTAAGATACTGCCTAACACCTGGTAGCCTACATGCAAATAAAAAAACAACCATAAACATCTGTATTCAACCTCAGTCTATCCCGTAGGTCTACTTGAGATCGTACACTCACTCACGTGTAGTAGAAACACGTGACTGAGTGTACGATCTCACGGCCTTCCGTCTCTTCGGACTAAGATGATACCCTCGTATTTAGTATACACTTCGGCAACCACAGTCATCTGCTCCTAATTTACTCATCGGTAGAAATGGGTAAAGCATAATTATAATAATATATCAGTATAACTAGCGGACCCAAAAGACGTTGTCCTGTCCGAAAAACTAAAAAAAATCGACAAAAACACTCCTGGACCCCGACTGCATCGCCACCTACCGGATCCAATTGTGAATCTAAACCATCCAGAGCGCCACCCAAACGCATACAAAAAAATTCATTCAAATCGGTCCAGCCGTTTAGGAGGAGTTCAGTGACATACACACGTACAGTAGAGTTATAGATATATATAGAGATATGGTAAATTGATATTTAATAATGGAATAATAGTTGCTTATAGAATTTAATAATAGATTGACATTATTATTTTTGTTTATGATTGCATAAAATATGCATATAAATATGCAATAGTAAATACAATTATTTCAATGTCGCTCAGTGCATCGAATAATCCCTGAAAGCGGGACTAATCCTGTCCCGGGACATTTGATTTTGGGCTAAAAATCGGGACATCCCGCAAAAATCGTGACGCCTGGCAACGCTGGCTCAAGCCCACTAGTAGTGTTGTAGATGTTATTTTATGTAATTATTATTATACCCTAGCAAAACATATTAAGCAATTATTTTATCATTACTGAATATATTATTAAATGAATCCGTTAACTCTCTACAAGACTAATCGTTTGAATATAAATTGCAGATTAACGAGCTCAATTAATTTAATTGGTGTAACCAAGCTCAAACCAGATGAAACTGGTAACAAAGTAACTGTTAAGACAGTTAGCCTTAACAACAAAATTTAATTATAGGTTGTAGGCTGCCGCCCGGGTGTACCACCGCCACACCCATATCTACCAAAGCAATTTATTGTGTTTCGGAAAAAAAGAAAGCGATTTCAGGTAGGACTAAGGTACTGCCTGAAGTTGCAAGTAGATCGCCATGGATTGTAGTGACCACTTAACACCAGGTGGCCTGCACGCTAGTTTGCTACTTTTATTCAATTATTCTGAGAACTAAGATGGTCGCCTCGTATTTAATGAACGCCGGCATCACACCCTCTTTCCGAAACACAATAAATAGCTTCACGGTAGATCTGTGCTTCTGTTTTATACCTAACTATATGTATAATAAACGCGTTGAATAATTTTTGTCCTTATTTACTAAAGTAGGTAGGTACTATGTTACTGCTGTGATTCAATTAGCTGTATTTATTTACATTGTTAATATATATGCTAACATACTATAAATCTTTTATTGACATTGCAGTGCAAATGTAACCTTTTGTTAAGGTTGTGGCGTGTTATTATTTATGTATGAATAGGTAATACATTATTTATGTTTACTCTTTCTAAATTTCATACATTGACATGTGGTCGGTGTAAAGTTCCGTCGCAACGCCCTATTTTACTGCGAAGCAATTTATTGTGTTTCGGAAGATTAGTATGGTTGCCAGAGCACTTTAAATACTAAGCGACCATCAAAGTCCTTAAGAGCAGCAAGTATTTATAACTACAGGTACGATTACGATGCTCTCTGAGGTTGAATATGGATATCTATGGGTTGCAGAGACCACGTAACATCAGATGGCATGCATGCTCGTTTGCTATTTCAATTCAATAAAAAATTTAAGGACACCCAATTTCAAGTAGTAATACTAACATCTTGAGACTAATTAAAAGCAGAGTCCTTATTATTTATATATGTAATATAACCTCAGGGTTATACAGAAATGCCTTACTACTCATGAGGACTAAAATAATCGCCTCAAATTCATTGCTGCCGTTATCCACGCCATTCTCTCCGAAACATGAAATTTTTTTTGTTTTACGGTAGAAATAGGTAGAATAGAATACTATCCCATTGGTCTGCTACTAAGTGAAGCAGTATATAAAAAAGTAATAATTCGTGATTCTGTTGAAAAATTTTTCTGCGAAATTTTTACCTTTCTGGTTCTCAGGCGAATAAGTGTCTATAAATAGAAATCGCCGAAGAGGAAGGCAAAGATGAGATGGAAGTATGACTCATAAGGTGACCATTTCGCTTTTTCCTTGATCGCAATCTACTAAGCATAGCAAGACAGACAATCGTACGAGTAGATACATATACATATCTTATAGCCAATACATCAGTATTTTATTACAGAGACTAGGTGTATTCGTGAATTATACAATTTTTCCAGTCTTTCTGACAAAAAACTTGATTAATTGATGAAAGTACTAGTCGTAACTATATAATTAGGAAAACGTAAATGATCAACACAAAGCAAACCAATTTGTTCGTTCGTTACTTTATCGCTTTTAGGCGTCCTTTTGGCTATGGTTAACTGGGAGATAAAAGCCGGCGGAAAACAAACATTAATTCATCACAATAAGTTTTTTTAAAAGCTTAATATCCATTATTGCAATTAATTTGCAATCTGCATAGTGCAGTGTGGACTAACGATAAGAGAAAAAATCCGACGAAACAAAAGCCCTCAGTACTCCTTTAATTATTATCTTTAAGTTAAGGAGTTTTAAATTCAGAGTCAAATTCACACCTACCATCCGTAAAGGAAAAGTTGGTGGTGATAAACGGTGACATGTGAACGAAATCGCGGATAAAAGATTTAAATAAATTTTTAATTGTTCTACGTGCAAGTAATAAAATTGTAAGGATTATTACAAACATTTCAAAGAATTAATCAAAGTTTCTGAAAAGGAATGTGAAGAAAATATTTCAAAAGTAGGATTGAATCACTGTGAAGTGTGCAATGTAATAATATGTAAAGATTATTAATATAAAATAATTCTATACGTCTAGACGTTTATGGTCCTGCTCTCACCGCGTCATTACACCTATTCTGACGTCAGCACTAAGCGCTTCTGGCTACGTCTAGAGAGAGCAAAGTACAAAAAACTACAAAAACAAAAACAACTCCATAAAATTTATTATTGTTTGTCTGTGATGACACCGAGCTAATTCACGAAGTAATTCCGTGTTAAACAGGGTTGTCCAATGACAAAGGATTCAAGTGTGATTCAAATGCAAAACGTTTCTTCTGTGCAAATTAACCATAATCAGTTATTACACCAAATTCAATGTGTTTAAGAAAACAGAAAAAATATAACAAAAGAGAAAAGGTGATCTGGGATTAATTTATTCTTTACAATCCTACAATCTACTTATACACTCTTCGATAAATTCAACCATTCTTTCTAACGATTAAAAGCCACTAACTTCAGCTGTCCTGCGGGTATTCATATACCTTTTTCATATTCTGGCTAGCAATTACCGTCTAACTTTTAAAATTACTAGTACTCTACGGTTTTTTGTTATTGATTAGAAGTAGCAAACAAGCATGCAAGAAACCTGGTGTTAAGTGGTCACTGATACCCATGGACATCCACTTGCAACTTCAGTCAGTACCTTATTCCTACAAGAGATCGCAAATAGACGCGTTGCTACTTCTGAGAACTAAGATAGAACTAGCCTCGTATTTAGTGAACTCTGACAACCACACCCGTCTTCTGAAACTACTGTGGTACTTCTCCGGCGGCAGCCTATGAAGACGTATCAGGAGTTTGTGGATGGTTCATCGCCGAACTAGATAGACGACGTTCAGGTTTATTTGCGTCATTCTTCAACAATTTTTTTTATAATACCAGATCACAGATATGAATATGGCATGTCTGGTCACACAATTCAGTTTATTAATATTAATCGTTACATCAAATGTGGACGGGTATTTTAATGATACTGAAATGATTTCAAAATATCAACCTTAATGCACATATTTGTGAACGAATATGATTGATTATAGAACATTAAGGCAAAGAACATAAAAATATTAAAAGCAAAATAGGAAAAAACATGATTTATCATAGCTTTTACAAAGACAGCCACAGAATACTAAGAACCTTAGTCGTATCCAAGAGTTTTTATCTATTCGTAGTAGTTATTTTTATCTTCAATTGAAATGATTTTGACCCTTAATTTATTTGTTTGTTTTTATTACAATCAAGGTTAACAAACAAGTTTAGGTGGTAGGAACAGGATTAGGTTATGTAAGGTACCTAATAGTATTACCAAGGAAATACTTATTTAATGGCATTTGTTTGGTGACGAGTAAGACCTTCGAACTTTAGGTATTCTATTGTAGACTCTTGACTATTCTTTTCCGGGGTTACCGAGGTCATCCTTGGGTCGTGCCCGAGCATTGAGGCCACCTATTGTTAGGTAGTCACTGCAAACTATGAACATCCACATTCAACCTCCCTGATTCCCATTAGGTTTCCTTTCCTATTAAGGTTTCGGAAATAGATAGATTTAAGTTTAAATTTCCTTATAACATTAGATTTCCTTTTTAAGAAACACGCATTTGTAGGTTGGTAAATACCGAAGACGAAATTGTTGACCAGAAAAATAATATCACCGCCACACCCATTTCTACCATTTCATTTATTATATTTCGGAAGAAAGTTGAGGTTGCTGAAGTATACTGAATACAAGGCGACAATCTTAGTCCTCAGGAGTAGCAGCGCATCTATGAACGATCTCAGGTAGACCTACGATACTGGCTGAGATTGAACATGGATGTTTGTAAGTTGCAACTTCTTTGCTATAAAAAAAAACAAACAACCAAGCGGCTTTTATTTCCGATATCATTACGTGACCAATGATTAAGTCCTTGAACGGAGACTACTTCGCAAAGCCACTACACGTACAGAATATATAAAATATCTACAGATCACTCGCCGACTAGATAATGACCTCGAAGGAAACCTGAAACCGCTGAATTTCAATAAATGCCCAAGTTCCTGGCGGGATTTTTGAGTAAGAAATGAATAAAAAAATCTAAATAGAATTTCTAAAAAAGAAGCTTTCAAGCTGTAAGCAACCATACACACTCATGCTTCTGTTGAAAGTTGTTGAGCGGTTTCGAAAATTAGCGTAAAGGAACACAGTGACAGTTATGAAGATAGTGTATTTCCCTTTTAAAAATCCTTAAGCAGTGGAAGTTTGCAATTGAAATAGCCACAGATATAGACATAGACAACGTTCATTTTGCATAATATTGCAACAATTACATATAAATATATTTTAAATTGAATAAAATTGCATATATTTGTGAATGAAGAAAAATTTCGTTGAAATGGGATATAGAGGTTTTAGAGATCAGCTTAAACAATCATTTTGACACGTGATTTATCTAAGTATATCAATATTTCATTTGAGTAATTAATTTATTACTTCATCTACAATCAATGGTTACGCAATTCATAGGTAGGTAACATTTACATCACTTTGTATAAGATTTATTTAATTCTGTAAATGTATTAAAGAACAAGTTTTATTCTCATGACATCATTTACTTGCATTTGTAATTGGTAGTATTCAATAGTATGAGTATATACCTACCAGTATCGATTGAATCGGTAGATAAATTTAAATAGTGTCGTAAAATTTAACATAATGTATTTCATTAATTCGGTCGTTGGTAGGGCCATTAGACTTGTGTTAATAATCTCGTAAGGTCACCTTCGGACGATGTCTTACCAACTTTTCGCATTAATAATATTGTTGGATAACTAAATATTGTAAGATTATTATCGCGGAATTTCATTCATATGCGTATTCTCTTAAGTAATGGCGGATTAACAACGGTGCGTTGGGGAGAGGAGGAAGCTTTAAAAATATGCTGAGTACCTGCAGATTTATTAGAGAGGTACTAGATAGTTTTTTTACTAATTCGTATTTTATTTTCTTCATTCATATCCATCCATTCATCAATCCATAATTTTATAGGTATGTTTATGTAAGTCAAATTTTAATGTCACTTGCAAGATTTGAACTAAATAAAATACAGACTTTTACACACCTACCAATAAAAACTGAATAAAAAGCTTCTAAAATTACATGAACTTCTTAGACTAGGGGCCTCATACAATGTAAACTTAATCAAAGCTTCTAAAATTACATCAACTTCTAAGAATAGGGGCCTCATTAAGTTTAGCCGCCCAGGAGTTCTAACGGACTTAGTCCGTCACTTCTCTGAAATCGTTTTCAATAATATCTTTGAGCGATTTGTTTATAAGCTGGTCGCCTTAAATTTAAAGGCTGCGCATATCTATATCATTTTGTCCGATGCATTTTGCTTTATGGTATAACTTGGTGTGGCGATAGTACCTCCTAAATCACCCTACTTTACCAAATAAAGCAGTGCCTAAATCTGTTTCAGTAAAAGTCTACAACTAATTGCCTGGACTATTTTTTCTTGAAGATTTTACACTACAATTATTTTTTGTTTATTTAAAGCACGATAGACATAACAAGCTTATTAAGAATTAATTCGTAGGTAAACTAATAGCGTGCGACGTTAACGAACTCGTAAAATTGTTGATCTTACAGTCGTTAGAGTTTATGACACGATTTTAATGATTGCTTCTTCGTAAAACACCGATAGATTTGTAGGAGCTTAGTCACAGACATAATAAATTATTGCCCGGTATAAGTCAGGAATTTCTTAGGGCCTTAGCAGTGGCGGATTTAGGATTGATGCCATCCTAGGCACAGTCTGATATGGCGCCCTTTTTTTAAATTTATGACATCTTTTAACCTTTCAGCCTTTAAAATTTTGCTGCGCCTAAAATAATAGGCGCCCTAGGCTCGGTCCTCACGGGCCTAGGCGTAAATCCACCACTGGGCCTTGGATGTGCTTTAGACGACTCCGCTATACTGTTGAGTTAATTAATACGAGACTCACTAAATACCATCTTAGTCCTTAGAAGTAGCAACGCATCTATTTGCGATCTCAGGTAGGACTAAGGTTCTGCCTGAAGTTGCAAGTAGATGTCCATGGTAGCAGTGGCCTCTTAACACCAGGTGACCTACATGCTCGTTAGCTACTTTTATTCATTAAAAAAAAATTACCATACTTCCTTCCATGCAAAGTAAATAGTTCTTTTAAATACTATGTTTTCATGTGATAAGTGTTGTTGACACAATGAAATAACAAAGGAGTTATAAAAATAAAGTGTTAAAAATAGATAGGTACCTACTGATATTAATAGAACATTTCAAATCGGTAAGAAAGTTATAAATAGGCCATCCGTGAGATATTTTTTATTATGAATAATATAAAGTAGGCACATACATATGTGTACATGGGTCTTTGACCATCCGTATAGTGCAGGTACTTTCTGAACAGGGATACTTTGGAAAGTACCTATGCCGATTAGTCGAAAGGGAACCGACTACCAAGTACCATGTTAAATTGTATTTGTGGAAACCATTTATTTATAGGTATTTTTTAGAATGAAAATCATTAAAATAATAATAAAAGGCACTTGAGAATGCCCGGTGTTCTGTTGCGGTACAGTTAAAAAAATGGCCGTAATTTGCTAAAAGGGTTTTTTTCTAAGCTCTTTACCATGTTTTAATATTATACATCAAAACATATAAAACACATAAAATAAGTTTCTCTTAAAATCCGCGTAAAAACGTAGTAATAATACCAATTTTATCTTACACTGCTGTTTTTTACAGACAAATTTTACCGACACCAATGCGGTAGAAGGAAAATTAAAAATCGATGCCCAGAGGTGCATTGCAGTAAGATACTTGGTATCCTGGTAGAGCAAGCTTACGGAACAGCAATTTGATCAATAAAAGTTTTACTACTGTTCTTGTTTCAGTTCAAATCGAACGGTTTTTCCGTGTCGGTCGGGCACTTCAGCGTTCACTTATTAAAATTTTGAAATACTAGAATTTATTATTTTAATGAAAACTAAAGGAAGTGATAAAAACGTATCTAAAAATCTACTCTCGTTTGCTACTTTTATTCAATAAAAAAAATTATATGAAGTTTTAAATGGATAAAATCGCAGATTTTTCTAATGGAAGCCATGAGGTTTTTATTGTGTCTGTAACACGGATAATGAAATGAACTGGATGAATATTTATTATTCAAAAGAACTCGTTAAGTAGCAGTAATAGAATATCGATGCTAATGATTCATTCTTCGGTATCATTTTCCTAAAGACAAAGAAAAACCCTTCTAAATGAGGGTCCAATCATTTATTTCCATCGTAACGATCAGAATGCAGACGTATTTCGGAGAAATCCGTATGACGTGTAGGAAAAGCACGAATACAATCTTTTAAGTAATAGTCGCGACCCGCTGAAATATGTTTTTTATCGATAAAAGTAGCAAACGAGCATGCAGGCTACCTGGTGGTAAGTGGTCACTGCAACCTATGGACATCCACTTGTAACTTCAGGCAGTATCTTAGTCCTACCTGAAATCGCAAATAGATGCGTTGCTACTTCTGAGGACTAGGATAGTTGCCTCGTATTTAGTAAACTACAATTCTACATCAATCTACATTCAATGTTTATTAATATTTTTAAGACAAAACTGACAGAAACTATCATTGGATTAACATTTGAAGATAATAGGCTAAATAGCTATTAGACTTTTAGAAATAGACTTTCGAAAAATTACAATTATTTTGTACATTTTTATTATGTATCTCTTGCGGTTAGCCAGCATAATTTGGTTACAAAATAATGGTTTTTCTTACAGAATTCTAGGTAAAAGCATCTGCAACCTTAGAACTTCATAATAGAATGACTCACACATAATAATAAATTAACATTTCCGCAACACAACACATTTCGCTTCTTGCCAAAAATATGTACGTACGAATTGACATGATTAATGAAAAGCGCTGTATATTAAAGAGAAAGACAAAATGTATTAACACACGTATGAGCGTAGTATATTACTGGCTACCTGAATGGCGAAAGCTTTTACTTTTAATGCTATAACAAGTTCGACATGATCAGGCGGGTCAAGGTCGGGCCGTATGAGCCACAAAAAGTGGTTTGGCGCCCCGAGCACATTCTTAGCATGGGACGGAATCAATAAATTGTCTGCACCTATAATATTATACGACGCAAGTTAATTTTGTGATAATATATATCTAAAATGAGTGTGTTCAAAACACCTCTATTTTACGAGGCTGTCCGGACATAAAGCGCTCGCAGGTGTCTCGGCCAATCATTATTATTTATTTGTTTGTGACTCTATGTTACTTTATACAACGAGTTCAGAGAAAATGATAAAGGTCTTTTCGCCGATATTTGTCGATTTTATTAGAAGTTTTCTAAGAGCTTTATCCTGTTTTTTTGTAAAAAAAATTGTATCAAAAAGATATTTAAAAGAGTCTACGTAAGTTAATTCAAATCACGAAAGGATAAAATTTGCATTGAATATGCGTAGGTAAATTTTTATTGCCAAAAATGAGGGCGGCGCCTTCCCACCCTTGACCCGTTGCGTTGTTGCGCAACTGGCTCCCGGACTCCGAAGGTGTGCAGCACTCTAGAGATGGGAGAATCAGAAAAAAAACCACTCGAGTTAATCGAATGATTGAAAAAAAAATTAA
This sequence comes from Tiana niger, assembly GCA_018249895.1. NCBI lineage: Eukaryota > Metazoa > Arthropoda > Insecta > Lepidoptera > Hesperiidae > Tiana > Tiana niger. The sequence continues at coordinate 10,426 of DWNH01000807.1, forward strand.
AAATTTAAATGTAACTTATTAATAAAGTATGTTCTTTGACGTGTGCTGTGTGTACTTGCAGCTTTTTTGTGTGACACGTAATTAAAAGATATTTGACATTACTTGTTATTTTAAGAGCGTAGTTAAAAGGATAAGATAACTAACTAAGCAACCGAATGAAATACTTCGTGTAATTCGATCAGAATCGAGCGTATAAGATCTTACGACCATCACTAAAACAGTGTGACAAGGTTAGCGTCGCCGAATTGGCCATCTTTATCCTTGCCAAAGTAAACTCGCAGTAATTTATTTGCAGTTATACATTAATTGTTTGTCCAACGAAGATTGTGTTTTTTTAATATACATATTTTTCTTATATGATCATGAAAATTTTAGAGTTGAGTACAATTAGGCATATCATATATATAAAAATATATATATAAATATGCATATGAACGTAATTTGTGACAAATGCTACGATTTGAGGATCTTTTTATTTCTTTTATTATCAACGTGTTGGGTTAAAACATGCTTTTTTTTCACGTTTATGGTTTTGATAGGATGTTGTGATTGTGTACTTTCTGCTGCGATTTCTGTTATCTTTTAAGGCGTTCTGTCACTGCAAGCAAGTAACATAAACGTCAAATAAATAATAATAAATATCTTCCTACTCTTTAGTTTGATATCCGTTTTCATTATTTATATAATATATTTTTTTTATTTAAATTTAATTTCATTGTATCTATTAAAATTTTAAATAATTTTATTCTATTTTAGAATTATTAGTATAATTTTAGTAATAATTGACATTAGCATTATGTTATTACATATTTAATATTGCTAAAATAGCTTTTAAGTTCACCAATATCTAATAACTGCTATGGACATTTTTCTGTAATAAACTTTTATCATAACATAGCGTTTATCAAGAAGTATATGTCATTACATTATACGTGTTTAGTTATTTAATCACGATGTATGCTTATTGTTTTGCTCTACCTGTCAAGAAATGTATAATGTACGTTGAATTCTAAGTGCTGCTATTTGAGACACGTGTTATGGTGTGGAGAACACGTGTTTCATAGCGTAAACGTTTAATAAATTTATTTAAGTAGATAGATATTCTATTGATTATTATTATTTTTTATTACTTTTTAAAAAACAATATTTCTGCAACTGCATATACAGTAGCGCTCAAAAGTATTTCGACAAGTCCGCTTTTGTTATAATCTAGTTTCCATGTAGGTATTTAAAATAAAAAAAATATTCATTACACAAACATTTGTTCTGGGTTGGGATCGAACCCACGACAGCCCGTTTAGTAGTCAGGTTCGCTCACCACTAGACCAAGAGGCCAGTCATATACATATTTACATACATATAGTATACATATAGGTACATAGTTATTTATTTATATTAATTTTATTCCAATTTATATTTTAGCCAGCAGATAGGTTTCTGTCTCTATTTATGTCATATATCATGGGTATATACATATGTATGTATATACAAGAAGGATTTATTAGTTTTATATTCTCATCACATCACTCGAGGCTATAATCAAAATAATATCATATAGAGTTACGTAACATGATTTGTTCCGCATTGCTGAAGTAATAGTTGTTCTAATCATTTGCCGGGTTCAAACAACGTCCGTGAACGCTTCAAATCAAGACGTATACATTTTAATTTTATTCGATTTAACGCGACTTCCCAAAAAGGATCATTTTTGTCAAGTGTATCTCTGTAAGTACATTTTTTGTCTTGACTTGCAACCTAACAGATTTTAATATTAAATATGAAGCAGGTTGGATTTGTTTTTGATAATTGTATTTTTTTTATTAAATAAAAGTAGCAAACGAGCGTGCAGGTCACCTGGCGCTAAGTGGTCACTACCCATGGACATCCACTTGCAATTTCAGGCAGTACCTTAGTCCTACCTGAAATCGCAAATAGATGTGTTGCTACTTCTGCGTACTAAAATGGTTGGTCCCGCTCCTGGTCAACAATAGCTAAAAGAGCGCCTAAAGCCGATAAACTTATTGATTTTTTGACTTTAATTAAGTGTATGTAAATAACTTGCAATGAATAAAACAATTTCATTTCATTTCAATCGTGTAAATATATCAAATGATTTTTTTCATTTTTAATACAATAATGTACTTCTGAGTATTTTCAAGTAGATACTTGCTTTCTAAAAGGTTCGAGTTCTGTTTGAATAACTTTAAAGGTCCCAAGTAATGTCCCTAGAGTTTTATTGCTCAAACTTATGGATGCTGATATATCCCGGCTTCAGTCAAAGGTTACTTTAGATATCATCTTAGTAAAGACGGTTGGCAATATCTGATGGAATATTCACTTGGACATTAGAACTACATTTTAGAATGGCTTCCGCCTTACGGATAATAAGCCAATACAGAGGTTGAGTGTAATTATAATCATGAAATTTAATCTTCAGTCACTGAAGTACCTACAGTTACTAAGTATAACGAATGGCGCTATTTTTGGAAAAAAATATTTTTTACGTTTAATTTATAAGTCTATATTTCGTGAATATTAGCCTGGACTGTAAGCTGATAGCTTAAACCACTTTGCAAATAGCTGTCATTGACGTCAAGAGCTTCCGTTTAATCGAAAACCTCCTTCTTTTTAAGTCGTTTATAATTTTCTGAATATTCGTATCCAAGAAACGAATGTGCACTTATGCTTGCCTGATAAATTATTATAATATTCTGATTAATCCTCCACTATTCTGAGAACATATCAGTTATCTTGTATTATCGTTTCTCAGACGTGCTAAAGCGTTGCTGA
>DWNH01000808.1:0-13214 GCA_018249895.1 Tiana niger
GGACAACTCACACACGGCCATCTGATCCCAAACTAGGCAGAGCCTGTGCTATGGTAACCAGACAACTGATAAACATATATAATTTTTTTTTGTAAATACATACTTATATTATGTAGATAACAATACATCCAGACCCAGAACAAATATTCGTGCTCATCACACAAACATTTGGGCAGGGGGTGGATCGAACCCACGACCTCTTGTTTAGCAATCAGATTCGCGAAACACTAGACCAAAAGGCCAGTCAATACATTTTAGGTCCCAAAAATATAAAAAAAAACAAATACAATGAGTGAATCGAACGAATGTTCGCGCATACGCAGAAGTCTTAAAATTTCTATAGCATCGGGACCGTGGAACATTACCACCTACGAGTTAGTAACAAGATATCGAACATAACATACATATATTTGTTATAATTGATAAAAAAACATGAAGAATGTTTTTCCTCAATCCATCACACAAACGCAGTGATTCTAAATTAAACTGTTGCAATGACAGCTTAACTGAGTTGTATCGATTGAGATACTTTGTGTGTTGTTATAACTACACAATTGATTGAACTGACTTTGCGTTAGAACGAATGAAGCGTGAATAAACGTAATTGCTTTCGAAACATCATACGATTTTATACGTGCATATCGACTTATACAGTCCAACAAAATCATTAACAAACAGTATACTAATATGATTTGAGAAGAATTCAGTTTTTTCTTTTAAATACCTCGTAATGAATAAAAAAAAATCATTTTTGAATAATACATTACAATACCAATTAAGTCTGTCAGGCCAAAACCGTCGTTAGGTTTAATATTAAGATAATATTATTCTGATATATTGACAACATACTTACAAACCTGAATTTATTCAGTACCTAATCACTTACCTCGCCAAATAACAGATCCTAATGTGAAAGGGTCTTATAATGTTGTGAGGTCTTTGACAGTTATTGAATAGTAACGTACGTAATGTTTTTGCATTGTATGGTCATAGGGATACAAGACAAATGCATTCAAGCGGTTCCTTTCACTAACAGACTAAAGCCACGTTGTAGAACATGAACAATATAAACATAAATATTTTTTCATTCTTCTTTGTGCACTGCTTATTCTTTGAAAGCACAGGTGTATTGAATACTATATGTCAGGTTTTGGTAACGATAATGTGCTTTGAAACGTATCCTGTAGGCTTCATACACACTTGGTCTGGTTTTACGATGGCATAAAATTGAAACCGCCTTTGTTCTTACATATTGCAGGGGCAATGCAAAATACTCTGGCCTCTTTATGTTGTTAAAAGGGACCGCTGCTCAGCTTTGGAAGCTTAAGAGTTAACGCAACTTAATCGCTAACGTTCGTTCATTGTAATTGTCATAAAGGAATTTATAGACATTTTTGACTGGCCTCATGGTCTAGTGGTTAGCGAGTGCTAAACGGGAGGTCGTGGGTTAGATTCCCATCCAGGACAAATGTTTGTGTGATGAGCATGAATATTTTTTCTGTGTCTAGGTGTAAAAAATATCTTTTAAAGTATGTATTTAAAAATATTTATGTATATATGTTTATTTGTAGTATGGTTACCATAGTATAGGCTCTGCCTTGTTTGGGATTAGATGACTGTGTATGAGTAGTTCCAAGATATTTATTTATTTGACATCGTGGGCCTCATGTTGATTCACCATTAAAGGGGTCCTAAGTTCGATTCCCAGAAGGTCATAAGTTTAATGATCATCTTTCTAGTCTAGCTGTACGTCATCTTTGTGTGTCTTTGGAACCCACGAGACACGAGAAATTTTATAGTTAAGTTTGGGTCTATTTGTGTGAAGCGTCATTATTATTATTGTATGATGTTGACCTTAATGTTATCATGAGTATAACTTACCGTTTCTTATACAAAGTATTTTATTATTTTGGCTGCGTAACTATTTAAATGCTATCATCTCCGTAATTTATTATTTGCACCTTTCTTTTATACAGTATTTATGTTATTTCTACTTAATAGGAAAAAAGGAAAAAGGACCACCGAAAGGTATGTCTTTAAGGACCAGAAGTACTAGCTGACCGCGAACGCTACTGAAACCAGCCCTTACGTCCATTTTGAGGTTTCATCTCAGCTAGGAACGTAAAGCAAATTTATCCTTTGAGAATGAACGGGGAACATTAAGGAAACTATTCTCAAGGACTTTTATTGAAGCCCCTTTAAGAATTTAGGGCACATATAACGGTTAATAGTACGTAAGAAAGGTTAGTGGGTACCTATTGTGCCTTACAAATTGATATTTGCAGGATGTAGAAAAAATTGCTGAAACGATATAGAGATTTTTTGGAAAGATCTAATTTTATTGCTATCGTCTTTCAATGAACAATCATTCCATTTCAATTGAATCGATTTAATAAGAAAGATTGAAGGAGTAATAATTAATGGAGGTTTTTGATTGATATTTTCGAACTCAACTATTATTATAATTCACAAATAACTTAGTTGATTTTGGAGTAACTTTCGTCTGGAGCAATCAAAGCCCAAACAAAACAAACTTTAAGTTATCAAAATTGCTACGAAAGGTTAGTGCAAAATTTTACAAATTACGCATCCATTATCCTAAATGAAAACGGGACCTTTAAAACGTAAACTTTCAAATTTTAATTAGCAATAATAACCGCACTTAAAAGCCGAACGATATATTCATCCATTCTCGTCTTTTAATTATTCCTCGAGCATACATTATGCGTTATCTAAGAGCTCAAAGTGGGTTCACGGTTGAAAAAACGAATGAAAAAAAGGAGTTAAATGTTCGAATCGGGGAGCAAGTTTAATGTATTTGATAAGAGTGACAGGCGTCTGCTAACCGTCGGATCTTGGCCGTTTTAATTGCCCGATATAAAGGACCTGCCCGACTGAAGTGGGGAGCCCGAAAATGTCAACTCCTCACGAGTGATGAAGAGCTCAAATGATGTCATACCAAATGGTTCAAAGCGTACGTCACGGTGACTGGTCCTGTTTGATGTTAAGGCCTTATTTTATGTTACAAAACAGATTTTCGTGTAAATCTCTGACAAAGCTCTAAGCTTCTAAGTTAATTTACTTTCAAATTAATTTTAAATAAATTTAATTATAAATAAGTTTCTTTGTATTCATATTATTTACTGTTTATAAATGGCAATCTCGTGGGCAATCTTTGTCTCAAATAAAAAATCTTCAGGCAGGTTTGAATAAATATTGAATATTGGTTAAATGAAATCTTCAAAACTAAGCTATTCTTAATAGGATTCTTAACAAAATTATACAATTATGTATTACATAATTATGTACATACACATGTCTGTATTTAGAGTGAACTACGGAAGTAGTTACTTAGTAGTACGCTAAGTAGTGTAAACTACTTTTCCAAGTAAAATATTAACAAATGGTGAAATATAAAATGAGGCTCTCATAGTAATGAAACATGTTATTAGATACCAAAGAAATAGTGTCGTTTATGAATACATAAATCTTAATATTGCAATTTGCAAGCTGGGACCTCTGGCAAGTTCATCATAAAACGATTAATAATTCATGAACAGACCTTCCAACAGGGGTTTTTTAAAATTTAAATAAGTTTTTCCGCACTGCTTCCTTTTCTTTAACGTGGTTTCAATGGCAAAGACGGTCTTTATTAAATATAAAATTGTAAACAAAATACAATAAAAATTATGAATGGATACATTTTAGTTTAGACATCTGATGTTCAACTCCAATGGACGTCAAAAATAGAGTTAGAAATACGTAATATTTTTTTGTTTTATATTGATTGGTATATTACTTTTATTTCTTATTTCTTTTCCATACAACCCTCTTAACCACCAATTTTACTTTTCTCTCTACTTAATGCGGCTAAGGCTTTGTTTAGTACCACATTAAGTTTTTATACAGATTTTTTTTGGAAGATGTGCCAATAGAGCCTGCAGGAGCCTCTTGTAAGATACATAACAAAAATACCTACTGCACTAAAGAATATTTTAGATACTAAAATTATAGTCTCATGTAAAACAGTTTATTTTCGTTACCTAGGAATTGCAGTTCTATGCCACAAGTAAAAAATGCTGCATTTTATATGCGTTTGCTTATTCGAAAACGAAGTAAAATATTCTCCACGCAGGTTACATCGCAACGAGTAGCAAAGAAAACAAAATTACACTTGTAGGTCACTATCATTGCGGTTAATGATGCCAATCTCTGGCAGAGGCCATCAAACGACTCCGACCGTCCACCCGTTATTAGATATAATCATCGTAATTTTTCACACAATTTATTTTTTTGGATCACGATACAACGCTACAGAAGTGTTATTTCACGTCAACTAATGATAACAAAAAATGTGGCCGAGAGTTCTACGCATGCTACTCTGACATAGAAAATACCCGACTATATTTATCTACCGGATAATACCAAGTTTGCTTTCGAGACGCAATCGTGAGACTTGACGTAAATCAAATAGCCTTATCCAATAACACCGATGAAATTCCTCCAACTTCGTTTTGAGTTTCAAAAAAACATTCGTGGTTTTCGGCTAAGCAACTTTCACCTTCTCAAATGCGCTTACAATGAAATTTTAAGCAATTCAATTATTACAAGCTTTGTATCGCACGGTTCGGTCTGGAAGACTTTGAAATATGAAAGTTAAACAAAACAAAAACCGTGAATATACATCGGCAACTGCAAAGGAAAGTGAGTGAATAATGAATGACGTTGATTGAAATCAGCTCTTCGAGTGGCTGCGTATTTGTTTTAGATGCCGCCGCAGATTACCCTTTTGTTAATCAAACAACGCTTATTGAATATTAGTTAATTAATCTTTCGTATTTGACTCCGAACTGTATTGTAGAAAGCGCCGAAGAAAAATGGCTTAACGATATCGAAAGTTGGTTATGCCGTTGAATTATGTAACAGTTAACAAAGGTATTCGATTGGCCGGAGAGGGAACGTCTGCGTGCCGTCAAGATCATTAAACAAAGTCATCTATTAGCCTTAATAGAAAACGACCAAAAAAGCGATCACATTTTTTAGACGGGCCAGGATCTCGTAAGCTCACACTTGAATTTCTAAAACCCATTAAACATAATCGTCCATAAGTCAGGCCTGGGGCTCTCGGGCAGGAACTAATCGATCGATGGGCACACACGGCCGTTTACAATCAATCCATCAGCGTTTATGTAACGCGTAACTACCGATGATCTTCATTTATCATTTTGTTTTGTGGGTAGCGCCCGGTCGCTCTTGGGGGTCAAATAAAGGTTCGTACAAAACAAATGCCAGCTTACGAAATATAATAAGCAAACAAGATATTTGTTACCCGCTGCGCGCGATGTCTGTATCGATTAAATGTTGTTAATTCGCAAAAAATAAGTCTGTATGTTTTAACTACGACATGATTAGAATACCGGTACAAATGCAGTACAGATTAAGCTGACAAGTTTACTAGTTTGGTTGCGATGTAGAAAAAAACCAGATCTGATGTAGATATTACAAAAAGTCGCAACGTTATTAATTGTCTGTAAAAAGACTATTACGAATAGCAATGAACAATCAATTTATCAGATTCAATAAGTAATAACGATCGTTACATTTACCTACGTGTAACAGAGATGAATGCAAAAACATTAAACACCTAAGAACCTTCTTAGGGAGGAAGCAAAAACAGTATGAATTATGATTTCACATAAAGATAAAATACAATCTTAGCTAGCGCGCCAAATGGTGGGGAAAAAATGTAATTTTCTTGGAAGAACAGAGACCGCGACCTGAGCATTGAAACAAGAAATGGGAAAACGTTCCTGATGTACCTATGGTAAAGAACCTGTTTTACCGTCTCCAAATACGAGAAGCGAATCCAAAAAAAAATCAAATTGTATCCTATATAATGATCAGTGATTGCTTGGTTGAAATTCAGCCTACCATCCCTCGCACGCACTTCCAATTTTTCGATATTATGTGAATGTTAAAAATAATTATCACTTGCTCTTCGATTAAGGAAAACAACATGAGTTTTATTCCAGCCTGCCTGAGAGTTCTCCGTAACGTTCTTAAAAGACTAGTAAAGTATACCAACTCGCACTTGGTCGGCGAGATGCATGGCCTTAATCCATTTCACTTGAAAAGAGACCCGTGCCCAGCAGTAGGAAGATGATGGTGATGATGATGATGATATTAAATTACAATAAGCTGGGATCTCGAAAAGAATTAACACAGTAAACAACCAGAACAAGTCGTCTGGAGAAGTTAATACACACGTATTGTTTTGAAGTTATCTGATTATTATCAAATATTATCAAATATTTGAAAATTACTTTTATTATTATCAAAAACACTAAATACCATGGTTAAGAAATAAAAGATTGCTTTTGTGTTTAATCCGTGTCTGTGTATTAGTGAATAATATGTGTGCAATAATGGTTTTGCAACTAATAGTTTCAGTTATACCAGCTAGATTAGCTCTCTCTTAAATCTATATTCACATTTAGATGCTAGCACAATCGGGTGGGCGGGTACCACCGCCACTCCCATTTCTACCGTGAAGCAATTTATTGGATTTTGGAAAACGACTGTGGCAAACGTACTAATGTAGAAAGTAGGTCTGAGATATTGGATACGACCTGGATGCCTGTGGATTGAAGAAACCTCTTAACATCAGGAGGCTTTGTACTTCTTCATTTTCTATAAATAAACAGTGTATGTTATTGTATTAACTTTATATATTTGCGTTGATTAATGTGTTTTCAATTCAGCGGAAAAGTCGTTTAGTCGTTTAGCCCTTCAAGGTGAAACACGGCTATTATGCGCACACCTACTCTCAGGCTTGATGCGTTACATTATGATGAGTAGAACAGGAGCTAGAAGGCTTTGTCCAACCACAATACATGTTATAATGACACCAGCTTCAACGGTGATTCAAATTATAATATTCTGATTTATATGTAAATTCAGTTGGTTGTGTAGAAAATGTTGTTAAGCTCATATGAACGCTATGTTTTCGAAAAGAAGGTAATGTTGTAGAAAGGGTAAACCCTCTTGAATTTGAAGTTGTTCTCCAACTATTAGGTACGACTCATGATAAAGAGGCATAATATTGGAATTTTTCGATCCTTTTTCCATTATATTTAACTTAAAAAAAGACTTTCTTATAACTATTTTTTTATTCTATTTTATTATCATTGTTATTTTCTCACTGCTAACAGGTTCACAGGATTAAAAGTTTATCAATTATCTGAGCAGGGTATTTATCTGAGTGTGTTTTTTATTTTGTTAAACTATTATATTTAATTCAACTATGTTCGAATGTATTTTTTTTCCTTTATTGTTACGTATTTTTACTGATATCTCCGTCAGCTGTATACTAGTTTCTTCAAAATTTATTAAAGAAACTAAAACAGCATAGACTCCAATATAATTCGGAGATAAATTACTTTTTAGTTTTATGTCAGTTCCGTTTTTGCTTAGAATACACTATATGCTTATATCAAGTGTTTGAGCTATGATTTGACGTCTTTGGGTAGTAGTGTGTGCCTAACATCAGATGGTTCGCAGTGCTGCTAGCTACTTTGATATGAAAAATCCATTAATTCTATAATATTTGAAAAATGATTGCGCAAAAGTACGGATGAATCTCAAGTCACGGAGTTAGAACATATTTAAAAACAAGAAAAAAATTGTATAAAATGAAGTTGCAATTGAAAAATAAATATTAAGAAATAATTGTACCAGAACGAATGAGTTAAGTGGCTACCGTAACGACCCTAAGCGCGGATAAATTCTAAGTCATGAGTTAAAACATATTTAATTAACAAAGAAAAAAAAATAAAACCAGGGTGCAATTGAAAAATAAATATCTCGAAATAAGTGTTTCAGATCGAATGTGTGCTGTCGCTGCCCTAGCTGCCGTACGTTGGTTGTTATTTTATTTGATCTCCTGAAGGTAAACTCTATTACCCGTCCGTTTTTACAAGTAGAAATTCAATTTCAGCTCGCTCCCTGTTCTTAGTGAAAGTAGGTTATTGGATATGGGAGACAAAACGTAAAATTGAGTGAACTAGTTTACAGATGTGAGTGTTTCATATTGGTTTTCATTTTATTACGGGCACCGATACAGATTTGTCTCAATTGAACATTTGAAACGATGTTAAACATTTTGTGCGTATTTTGTACGAGTTTAATTAAAATAGTTGTTATGCCTTTCACACGAAAACTTCTTACATTGAATTTTACAAAGCTTAACTATATATTTTAGTGACGTTTTGTGTATAATACCTACATATGTACCTACATTATGTATGTATATATTTAATCAATGTTTCTAAATATAACTAGTACACAACAGTGTTAACTTAAAAACTGCTATACCGTTAAGTAATGTAGTAGCTGTATTTCCTAATTAATTAAAAACATCAACAGTAGTCATTTAAAATCGTACAAGGAACGTATAGATACGCGTTTGGAATGAAGGATTAATGAAAGATATGTCCCCGTTGGCAATAAAAGATGGGATCGCCATCATTAGGCTCCAACCACGATATGAATTTTTCATGAAATATGGACGTAAACCTCGCGATTATTACGAGTACATCGTACCGATATACACCGCATTATTTTCATCGATACCTTTCCTTATCCAACGTTTTTGCTCGCGTCCGACAAACCCCAACAATTTTATCTTACCTTTCAAGACGACTATATAATGTCACTCAATATCTCTGAGAAACGTGAACGGGAATTCATTAGAAAACTCTCGAAGCGAAACAGAATTGTGTTCCTTTCAATCAACTTCAAACAATGGCTGCGAAATTGACCGCAATAGACCTTTGAGAACGAACAATTAGGTAAATTACGTGTATATCTAAATAACGAGCCGTTTTGAATAGCAAACTGAGCAAAGTGTTGACCCATTTACTTATTATGGACGCATCCTGCCAATTTAGTTTATTGATGTTACATTATAGGGTCATTAAAGTTTTTATAGCCATTGCCTTCAACGGACCGACTATAATTATGATTCGAGACGATAGTCCTTAAACTATTTTAAAATTATACCAGAATGGTCTAAAAATCTACTTTTATTATAAAGGGATAATGTGTTATGAATACTAGCACAATTTGATTGGTCCGAAGTCATAAATTTAACCCACGGTTCTTTATCTGAATTATTTATTAAATAATTGCGTTTATAAAAACTGAACACGGAGAACTTGATCTTGATTATAGCCCTTTTGATATTTATTCGCAAATATCGTTTAATTGCCACAACCAGCATAAATAGCGCAGTTGATATTATAGTTTGTCACATAAAAGAGAATACATTCTGTTTTCCAAATAGGGGATGTTTTTGTATAAAGCAGTCTAGATGTCACCCGTTCGGGCGCGCTTAAAAGGTGAATTAAATCAAGTTGGCACTATAATGATACAAATGGTCACAAACATGTACCAAATTTGATCGTGCGGGGAATAAATTAAATGTGAACACAATCAAGGATTAAATTACTGCTTCATTCTACCTCCCACACAAGTGCGCGTCGGTAGTGTTGCGACACGTGCGCGACACTCGGGCGGACTGCGTGGCGTAGCGTTATGTATGTAGCCGCCTTAACATATAATATCATGGCACAATGTGCGCCTTGGCGACCGCATATAAATGCGCCGAGAGCAAATAAAACGGTGCTATAATTTCAAATCATACGGACAGAGAATGGGTGTGGACGGGACCCTCATTGTGTGGAAATGATGTAACCACTATTAAAAGTGTGGGCCGTATCCCTTGAATATTTCTTGCAACGAAGACGTCGTAGGGTCATATCGGTATTTTATATCTCGCCGGAGACAATGGCATACATTTCCAGCAAGAAAACTGGATCTGAACGCTAAGTGGTTATGGACTCGCATTTCAAAATCAAGTCGACACTTCCTACCATTACGTACCATAAACTGTGTTTGTTATGCTCGTTATTAAAGCTAAGAATATAAATTATTTCGTTTTAAACTGTTTTAAAATATGACAATAAAGGTGCTTTGATAGCAATTAAGAACACATGGGGTACGTAGGCCCAGTTTTATGGGAAACACTAACAAGAAACAAGAACGATAAATTTAAACACTTTATGTAAAATAAAACGGTCACTTTTATGGCACAATATAAAAAGTTTTATAAATAAAAAGACACCTAAAACACAATATTTTAACTTCGGTACTAAATTCTCATTTCAGTTGGTTTACGTAGAGTTTATTGAAATCCATTTTATGCTTAAATATCATTAGCTCATTACAAATTAATAATGGACGAAGAATAGACGGGTAAAAAATGAGGCATCATTTATTACGTTCGTTAACTTAAACAACTTGCTCTCATTTGCGTCGATTGGGGCTGTTTGTAATATGGATGGTAAATCTATTATGGAACCTAATTAAGTAAGATAAACAAAGGAGAATTATATTCCTAAATTTATAATCCCTTTCAAAGTCACCGCAATCTGAGCGTATTCAAACGAAATCCCAGACACAAATCTGTTCCCTTTTACGATACAGATGCGTAAAGGATTACGAGAAACTATTATTATGTCTATTTAGTTTCGGAGAAATTGAACGACTTATGTTCTCGGCTTTGTCCTATTTCGAAACCGACATTTATAACGCAACATTTTTTTACAAGAAAATCAAACCACGCTGTCGCAAACGTCCATTGTTGTTATTGCTTATCAATATGACAGCTCATGAATTCCGATTAATGTAATTTTTTTTGACCTAAAACCAAATTTCCTTCGAAACCCACCGAACTCGAAGGACAGTTGTACCCCCGTTAGGGATAATTTTATTCGATTTTGTCTCGCTCTATCCTGAAAAGGTGTTGTGTGGTTTTGTCTCTGTCTGGCAGCCTCGTCGGTTTTTGTAAGTCTCAGAAGTTCCGTGGACCATGCGACAGATGTGCGCATGGATGCGGCCGCTAACGAAGCGTGTTTCAATTGGGATAATCAATCACATCTTTGATTGTTTGACCGGTGAGCGGATCTTTGATTTCGAGCATGGTATTGAAGATTATCGAGAGGTGATCATTATACGCATGTACATTATAAATGCATTCGAATGTTATCTGAAACGTGTATCGCGGTAATCGATATGCTTTTAATATTACTTATAAATGCGTGAGAGTTTTATAGTTGTATAACGTATTATTTTACTGTATTGTAACGGCGATTTCGAAATATTCACTACATATGAAATCATTCGATATTGTATTAATCGTGGTGTAAGTTCGAAGTAAAGCACCTGTGTATTTATTAGGCGACAGAGAACATAATAATGAAGTTACTGCGACATACGTCATACGTCTCGCCTAAGATACAATCAAGACACGAAAGGCAATCGAAAAGGAAATGCGTAGAATGCAGTCGATACAAAGACCGTTACAAAGCGATATCGACACCAAATCCGATAGCCGCAACGCGAATATTATCCAACCAGTGTGCAATTGTACGAACAGCGAAGGCGTAAAACGAACGGAATGGTTATGTTTTCCTATGTATCTGATTTAAGTTCTGACGCGTCGTTTATTCTGCACTACGCTCAGATGTGATCAATTCGCTTCTCTATGCTTGTTTAATAACAGAAATTCTTGTTTGTATTCTATTGATGATGATAATAGTAACGCAATGTCTCTCTTTAAATGCATTTGAATACACTACAGAAATAATTAAGACAACTGTCATCACAGTGATAAAACTTTAGATTTTTTTTATTGTATAAAAGTAGCAAACGAGCGTGCAGGTCACCTGGTGTTAAGTGGTCACTGCAACCCTTGAACATTCTTTTGCAATTTTAGGCAGTACCTTAAGCCTACCTGAAATTGCAAATAGATGCGTTACTACTTCTAAGGGCTAAGATGGTCGCCACATATTTAGTGAACTCCGGCATCCACACCCTCTTTCCGAAACACAATAAATTGCTTTACGGTAGATTTGGGTGTGGTGATGGTACTTCCCCGGGCGGCAGCCTACCACTTACAAAATTGGTTTAATTCCTAAATATTTTGTGCGGCGGTACATTGTTAAAGAAGACATATAAATATCAAAGAATCAAAATCTATTTTCCAGCCAACGGTCCAATCTATAATTAAAACAGAACATTCCCGCATAGCAACTGATAGCACACTTGTTTATTTGAACTACTTCGCTATTTTATGATCTTGATCGCTCGAATCTCGGGCTAATTCAATGCGTAGACCTTATTTGTGATTTCCGCAACAACTAACAGTGTACTCGAGTGTACTTACAATCGATCTGAAACGTGAACAATGCCGATATCATTAGTTCGAATGTACAGTTGCACGAACACCCGTTTCCTTTGATCATCATCGTCGAGATACCGTGACCCATATCAAATCGAATCATAACTCTAATCACATCAACCTACTATTCGGCGCGTTTATTTTTGAACGTGAAATGTGGAGCATTTTTACGAGTGCGTTTACGAGCGGGTTTAATTTAATCGCGGCAATAATACAAAAGTATAAAATAAGAAGAGCAATTAAAGGGTTCATAACCGAGAAAGTAAATGGGCGCATTCTTACAAATATTTATGGAGGCGGGCGAACAAACAGTAGCGTTAAAAGCAAAGACATGCGTTTAATCCAAGACAAACAGGCTGAAAGAATTACACGATAGGGACGCAAACACCATGAGGCCCTCTCGGTCCCTAAGGGTAAACAGGAGAGCGTCGCGTGAAGTGACGTAATCCCTAGCAGAATGTAACTCGTTAAGGCGAAGCGCCGCTGTACAAACTGTAAATGTCTTGCTTAGACACTCAACTGGATTAAAATGTAATCTGCATATGCACGGTAAGTTCGGGGTACTGTTGCATGGACCGGAGAATGAGAAAAAGAAAGTTATAATTTTCTTGGCACAGTAGCTGTGCTTATCTTCGTGTCGCTTGCTGTTTTTAGTACGCTTGAAACTTTAGAATCTGTTTCAAAAGAATCAACTTAAAAGTGTCACGAGTTCGTGCATGTTGTTTGAGATAACATACATATATTTTAAAAAGTTATTGTGTAGGTATATCAAGAATTACATAAATATATCTTGGGCCAACTCACACACGGTCTTCTGATCCCAAACTAGGCAACGGCCTGTGCTATGGTAACCAGACAACTGATAAACATACATAAATATTTTTAAATACATACTTAAATAAATATTTTTTTT
>DWNH01000809.1:0-13209 GCA_018249895.1 Tiana niger
TGTTATTACTAGTGACCCGCCCCGGCAGAGACCGCTACTTAGCGATAAGACCGCCTTTTGTGCACATTTATCTTTTACGGTTAATGTATTTATGTTATTACTAGTGACCCGCCCCGGCAGAGACCGCTACTTAGCGATAAGACCGCCTTTTGTGCACATTTATCTTTTATTGTTAATGTATTTATATTACTAGTGACCCGCCCCGGCTTCGCCCGGGTGCAATGTAGAAATTCGGATAAGGATTAATACTGAATAACAGCAAATAACTTTTGTTTAGGCCTACCCTATCCTCTCACCATCACTCAGGGTTGACTGGGAGAAAATGCCAATAGGCATTAAGTTATACCCTTAGGTTGTAATCCCTAGATTAAGGTGTTTACTATACTTATAAATAAATAAATAAACTAAACTTGCCTAAATTGAACTCAATTAAACATGAATTATGATTTATAGCGGAATTATTTAAAAGTTATTAAAAATAGTGAAGAGAATCACGATAGGTTACCACTGACAACAGATAGAAAAAAGCGGAAGAAAGTCTGTCATTTACTTATTGAGAATTAGCTTGAACTTTGAACAATGTTGGAAACCTTTTTAGTGCCGACTCTGACGCATTCGTTCTTTGGCCTAAGACTAATCTGTGTTTTCAGCTAACTGTCACTGAATTGCAAGCGAAGTTACTTGCGAATCACGACTTCAACAGATCTGAGCGCAGACACAGTGTTTCTGACGCCGCTGTCAACACTGATGAAGGTATAATCAACATTATGCTAGTATCAATAACTCAAATGTATTCTCTAACGGACCTTTATAGCTTACACTTATTTTCAATATTATTTATAAGTGTTCGATTTGTTCAATAAAGTCTAATAAGCTACTTGGATGAGTGTATTGTTATGAGTGTAAAGTGTATATTTATTTATAGACTGGACAAATCTACACTCTGTGGTGGTCGATCGAATGTCGTACGACGTGGAAGTAGAGAAGAATAAGAAATTAACCAAGAGCATTGAGGAGCTGCGCTTCAAGAAACATGAGCTCAAGGCCACGATGGCCAAAATGCAGAAAGCCCTAGAAAAGAAATCCCACCAGGATAATAGGTAGAGAATAGGACATTTTACTTTATAAAATATATTCAAGTTTATATTAAGTTTGAAATTGTACCTCAGCAGACATTGGTGAGTTCCATTGTCATTTCTACGAATTGTTATGTTTTGGGCAAAAGAAATATCGTCAGGTTTTAAATATAAGACAATCATAGTAGCCCTTAGCAACAACTCGATACTTAACAACATCGATATTTAGTACTGTAATATTGCTGTAAGAGTCACAAAATATTATCTATTGATCCACAGGGACAAGGAATTGGAAGCGGCCACGTCTGAACTGCACGCTTGCAGAGAAGAATTGGAAGAATTAAGGGAACGTTACAAGGAACTAGACGAAGAGTGTGAAACATGTGCAGAGTACTTGCGGGAGAGGGACGAACAGTGTCGTAAGCTGAGGGAAGCCAAGACTGCTTTAGAGGTAAACTGGTAGAATTCACTAGGCTTATCAACATTTTCGATATATCGCATATGGAGAAACATAATAGTCACTGCTTGGATTATTATATCACATTTACCATTTACGGTAGAAATGTAGACTAATATTAAAGCTTCACGGTAGAAATGGGTGTGGTGGTGGTACTTACTCGATAGCAGCAGTATACCATCTAGAAAAATTATTCAACATTTTCACATACAGTTTGGTTGTTTTGAGGAGTTTGTATATATCATTACTTCTGTGAAGCTAAGTTCTAGCAATTTCTCTTCTAGTCTTTCGTAGAAACATTAAAAACACTGTACATATAATTAATTATTTTCAGGCTAAGTTGAAGGAGTATGAGGACGATGCAAGTGCTATAACACTCTCAGTAAGAAAGAAAAGGCAAACATTGCACGATCAGAACAGGCTCTCTACTACATCAGAATTAGTTGATGTTTCCACGGAAACTAATGAAGGTATTTATTAGTGTATTGTTTCACTAAAACGACTAGAGGTCATCACCTTCTGTGAACAAAAAAATAGCTAAGTACTTACTTATTAATTACCAGTAGATAGAATAGCTAGTCAAGTAATGAATACTTTAATAGCAGATTACAATTTAGAAATATGAAGAAATAGTTTGATGGCAGTTTCAGTTTAGAAGCATGAAAAGCTAAGTTACCAACAGAATAGAACAATGATTCTTTGAGCACAATACTTTACTTTTACAAAGTTTTTATAAATATGTCATGAAAGTATTGTTAGATTTAGAACTAATGTTTCTATTCATTTCGTGGTATAAAAGACAAATTGCTGAAGGAAAAAAGGCCATTGTATCCACAACCACTGTGGCCTGTGGTCTAAATCCTTCTCATTCAAAAGGAGATCCGTGCCCAGCAGTGGGACTATGATGGGTTGATAATGATGATCCACAATCAAGAAGAAGAATACGTATAAGTCTAATATACTATATTTTAGTGTTTTACATTTCAGATTTTCTAAGTTACCAGGTAGAAAAAGACACTTCCCAACGAATACCGGAATCAGCCCAAATCAAGGAGATAAAAAGACTTCGTATGGTGAGGACTAAAATTAATGTATTATGTTCAGTAGGAGCAGTAAACTAATTTATGCATAGCTAACTAGGTTCATAATTATGCATAACTAGGTTCTGCTTATGAGTATATACCCAGTAGTACTCGACGGTAAATACTGAAGTCGTCTCTATCCCGAGTAGCACGAACAGTTCAGTTTTGTGAAGCATTTAATTGCTCAAATTAAAATCCATTTATAAATAAAGTAGTATCTAGCTAAACGTTTTAAAATACAGAACACAATTTATACACAATATAACACAGTTTGAGATTGACATAATCTGACGTTATACACAATCTTTAGATTGATCTGCTATGTATTATCACTCTACGGATCGGTTATTGGCAGGTTTTTACCATGAAAACGGATTGAATTGTCAATCTTGACAGCAAAAATTGTATCGAGATCGATTCATTAATAACGGTCGT
The DNA here is from genome assembly GCA_018249895.1 of Tiana niger. Lineage (NCBI taxonomy): Eukaryota > Metazoa > Arthropoda > Insecta > Lepidoptera > Hesperiidae > Tiana > Tiana niger. The sequence goes on from DWNH01000809.1 coordinate 3,051, forward strand.
TATAACTAGGATTGGTTGTTTTTAGAATCTCAGTGTGCTTACTAGTCCGGCTATTATCATGTGGAAATCGTACTGATTACATTACAAACATTGTTATAAATTATTTGTTCGTGTGTTCTACAGACTGTGGATCGTCTATCAAAACAGAAAGTCGCACTAGAGCAGAGATTAATGGCGGCCGCACTTCCCCCACCGCTCTACGTAGCTACTGGGAGCGCCATCGTACAGGTACGGTGTATTTGTATAATCCGTAAGTGCTCTATAAGTTTCTACATCAGTTCGTCTATCGTCAGTTGTGAGTTCGATTCCCAGTGAGGCATAACTTTAAGGCATCATTTCCAGATTACATGCTATGATAAAATTTAGTTCATTATATATTATTTTTTACATTAAATACCATAATTGAATACATAATATCAGTATCAAAACGAGCTACATACATGAATAATAATCGTGTATACCAGTCTACTTCATGTTTTAATAAATTGTGTTAATTTATTATTTTTTATGATATAATATTTCATGATCACTACAATTCTTTTAAATATCAATTTCTAATTACAGAATCAACAATTAACAGACGTGATGAAAGAGAATCAAAAACTGAAGAATATTAACGCGAAATTGATAACAATTTGCAAAAAACGTGGCAAAACTCTCAGCGAGAGTAACAGGGAGAACCAGGACCCGTCGGAACATGCCTAAATACGTATTGTAATACTCGACACAAAGCGGGACTTTAGTGATGCCTTAGAGATAGGTGGTACTGTTATATTTCAACAAGCAGACCGTTGACAGAGTGAGACAAGAAAGTGTCTATACCCGTCATACATAAGTTAGATAAGTCAGTATGTGTTTGTAAAACATCGCGGGCTGTTAATCTGTTGCATTGTACATAAGTAATTTTTATATAACAAGGTAATTATTTAGTTCTCGAGTGCAATTCAATAACGTTATTTGTGTAAATGTTACTGTGATAAGAGTCTCAATGATTTATTTAATACTCTTTTCAAATATTGATTTAATTCTTTGCTTTTTCAATCCGATTTTGTGTTGTTCGTTGTGACGCGTATACAGTTCTATCGTATTGTATAATATTAAAACATCGAAAATAAATCTTAGTCCAAATAAACCATAGTATTAATTGCTTAAGACTGAATGTTTTCTAGACGTTCCAAAAGCATTTATCTTTTAATTGACACGAAAACTTATGATTGCTTTTATTTCACAAATTATTGTTGTGACTGTTGGTGCCATTATATTTAGGTTATATGCGTTCACTTGATTAATTATATTATCTCTACTGCATTCATGATTGTATTGAATTTTTTTTTTCGATGGTTAATTCTGTTGTCTAGAATTACTTAGTCATTCTTTTTTTTTTCAATTTATAAGAAAATCGAAATGTAATTTTATTTTTCTTTTAAAACAGCATAACTAACGCACAGTAAACTTAACGCGTGCCTTTTAGATATAGATGTGTATAAAAATTTCAACATATAGTGTTATTGTTATAGTACTTAATATTTTTATAGTGCTTTGAATATGAAAGGTTTGCAAGACTGGCGTTAGTGCGTTGTACAACTGCAAGTAAAAGTTAATTCTATTTTTATTTAAATAACACAACAGTATTAATAACTCTCGTAGTCTTACTTTGAGCAGTGAGGGATGATGTGTTCTTGTTGTGAAATTGAGTAAAAACTCGATTTAATTAACAATAATTCACAAATTATTGTTGTAACAATGCCAAATAACAGCAACCTTACTGGCAAATTAATTCATACAATTAATAATTTAATCAAGAGCCATTTACTACTATACTACCATTTACTATTTTTGTAATAATACAATGGTGCCTGTTGATTTAATAAATTTAATTCTGATTATAATTGTTTTTTTATTTTGAAATTGAATCGATAGTGTGTAATTCGTAATATCACATTTAGGCTGTTCCAGTTGTATTTTTGGTCTCGTCAAGAATAGCATCACCAAAATGAGACTGATAAAAACATTAAAATAATATGAACCTGTCTTGTAATAAATCAGTTTTCCCGCCGTTATATTTTTCCTTTATCTGTAACGTTACCGAGGGAATTGATTGGTTAACGAGTGACCATTCTGTTAGGAGCGTGACATGTATGGCGTTCAAGCTATGAACTATTCATAAGTCCGTGTGCTTGTCTCTTAAACCCAAAGCCGGAAAAAATTCTTCATTAAAAAGTATTTCGCCATTTTTGGTTAAACTAAACTAGGCAGGAATTGTCGGTTGCTGAATGGTGACAGTCGCCGATGAACAATTGCAACACCATAGCCCTTACATCGCACCTTTACACTTTTTTTGAAAATGATTATTGTGGTTCATGTCGTAGTCCAATGTGAATAGCTCGGAGGGTTCTTTCTAAAGTTAAGACGTTCTTGACAAGAACGAACAAAGTTCTGTAAATGCGCGGACTTATTTTTGTTGGTTTGAATTGGTCTAAATTTAATCGCCCCCAATTAGATATCCGCTCCAAAAATTGCTTAACTTCAGACAACTAAGACTACCTCTCTTTTCTTCCTTGTGACCGGGAGATTTATTTATGACTTATAGTAGAAAGTTAAAATTAAACAAAGCAAATACATAAAAGCAAGTGTATTAAAAAACAAATGAAACTGCACATAAAAACGTAAGTAATCACAGACATCATATCCACGATTAAAATCGATGGAGAATACACATAAAATAAGAAATATAAATAAAATTATCACTGAGAAAGTTATTTATAAGCATCTCGCTTATAACTTCATTTGTTACTTTCAAAGTTTAACTTGATTTAATTGAGAACTTAACTAACATCATGGACGATATGCTAGAATGGGTACTGTAGCATAATAGATAACAAAGTAGGTTGGTAGTAACAATAAAACGCGGTAATGAGCAAGAATAAAACCTAACCCAAAAACAAAACAATCAGTATATTAAAATCGTACTTAGTAACAACTTATACGTATTTTTATTAACTTTATAATAATGAGTTTGTTTTCACTAAACCTTCGCTTAAACAGTTTTGAGTAAAAACTATAGGAACCTTGTAAGATAGCACAACAAATATTACTAAACAGAAAAATGAGTCCTTTGTGTCCTGCCAGTATCCTATTTTTTTTTTATTTTAATACACTAATACTCAAAATACAACGTTAAAATTAATAATTATCATTAAAAAATCCTAATGAAAACTGTGAAAGTGTAATATTACTTGCGAAACATAAAAATAGTGAATGAATACTACCATACTTATTTATACGAATAAAGCCAATTGATGGACGCAAATTACTCTTTGGTTTCGGCATTCTCACTTTCATTTTTAATACCACTATCACTATCTCTCATAAGAAGTTCCATTCTCGTGGGTAATTTGTCTAAAGTGTCCTCTATTTGCTCATCCTTAGGAGCCAGTTTAATTTGTTCCTTTTTTTCTTCAAGATGGCCGGCGAACATATGTTGTCCAGAGACTTTGGCGAGATCCGCGGCCAAGCTCAGCCAAGTTTCATCTTCCTTATTCATACTAGCTATTGTCGTTGATGCTTTGTATGGCTCGCCCAATACTATATAACTGAAATTTTAAATAATTATTGTTAATGTATGTATAGTAGTATGTATGTATTAGTAATGATGTCCTAAATTATCATTCTAACGAATTCTACTGAATTCGTTTCCGGCTATCTTGTTTAGGTCATCAGACTATTGATATATTACACAATGTACAGATGTTAGACAAGAAATCATAGATAAAATACGATTTTTTTGTTTATAATTTCTTGTCTAATATCTGCACATTTCGTTTGATCAAGTTTCAAAATAACACATTGTATATCAAAATAATCTTAACATTTAAAGAAACTTTCAAAACTATATAATAACAGTCTGGTGTAACACGTGCTACACATTCTAAAAATAAAGTTTATCATTGATACTCTCCCAAGGATATGCTGTAATAACAACATAGAAAAGGTACTATACCATACAACCGCCATCTTCGGCCAGCCATGAACAAAGCTATCTTGGATCCAAGCTCTGAGCATCTCCTGCGCTATGCTATCCATATGCCTAAAAGAAATAATTATTTTATTATATAATATGACTGAAGGAAAAATAAATAATATAGTTATAGGTTATAAGACTTTGTTATTCTCGAGGGAATGTGTAATTATCAAACATAAGTGAGTATGTAATTAGTTTTAATTTATTTAAATTATTTAGTTATAAAGATAGTATAATTTAGTTTAAAAGAATTAAAATTATCAATTTTGGATCATGAAAAATGCGTTAGTGACTATTTGAAGAGAATGGTGGAACATATGGTTAATAAATATGTGGGAAATATGTCTGACCAAATTTATACTAGTGTGTGGACTGCTTTGGCAATTGTGTAGCATGTGTTCCTACTGTCAACAGTAACCGGGCTTACCGCACGCGGTACAACACAGCAGAATAGCAACGTATTTTTACAAACATTGTTATAAGTAGAGGTCGGATGTGTACGTTAGCAGTGACCGGCAGCAGTGAGGAGGGTGTGGGGTTCACTTCACGCGGCACAGCACGGCAGAGTAGCAACGCCTCGTATAAGCTTAGGTATGAATTGAGTTTGCATGTGTACGTTAGCAGTGACCGGCAGCAGTGAGGAGGGTGTGGGGCTTACCTCACGCGGCACAGGACGTAGGCCTCGCGGTGCAGGCGCGCGGCGGCAAGGGCGGCGGCGGCGCCGCGCACGTCATGCACGCTCAGCAACAGCGCCACTTTGCGGAACGTCGCGTCAACGTACTGACGCGTCTCTGGACGTGGAAATCGTTTATTTGTAAGTATTATGTGAGCAAAACAAGGGGATGTTGGAAGGTCGTTACTTGCTTATTTTTTGCATGGCGGAAGGGGTGGAGAGTTATGGCGATTACGTCAGCAATATTTATTTATTTATTTTTTATCTGTTCTATTTGTCAGTTCTTTTCTTGTACAAAAAAAAAACCTTACCCATGAGTTTATGTTCCTGTCCCTGTGCAGTTAGTCTATCTATCTGTGCCACGTACAGCGCAGTCACATCCTTCCAATACCTAAAAACAACATTTAACTAATTAGCATTCTCAATACGACCTCACATTATTACTCAGAGCCACCAAGTGTATCTTCATCAATCCATCATTGTCCCACTGCTGAGTACGGGTCTCCCCTCAATAATAATGAGAAAGCCTATAGCCATGGGTCCACCACGCTGGCAAAGTGTAAAATCTTGTTTATGGTTAATTCAAGTGACACTCACTTGAAGGAGACGCAAGGCGCCATGCTCACGAGGAAGGGGCACAGCAGGTCGTGCTTAGTAGCGAACTGGATCATGTTGTCGATCTCCCCGCGGAATATCGACATCATCGTCCAAGAATCGTAGGATCTGTGAGTCATGTGATGTTTCACTGAAATTTTTAAAAATGCACACTTCAGTTACAGTTAAACGTGTTTTAATAAGTTATTGAAACATAAACACAATAATAAAGATTTCAAAGAGTTTTTCTACAGAAATATGAACTATACACAAAAGAATTATACACAATTTAAATATGATTTCAAATCACTTATTACTTAAAATTAACATATAGTCCTTACTTACAAAATAGCCATAGAATAAATAAATCTACTCACTCTCCATATCAAGAAGTTCATTAAGCTCATTGGTGGTGCCAAATAATTTGATGAAATCAGTGTCATACACTGATCCATCGGTGTCTCCATTTGTTTCAATTGCTGGGAACTCCTTACAATACTTCTCTGCTAACTTTCTAACAGCTAGAGCGGTACAATTGTTCATTTGTTTAGCTGAGATGGGCAGGAGGAACTTCCTATGGATCTTTGGCTTTGCATCCATTTTTTCTGCTTCCTGCGCCACGCCGTACATTCCGTTATCAGGATCGAAAGCTTCCTCAGCTAGCCTTTGTTTGTTGGCCAGTTCTGCTTTAGCTTTCTTCTTTTTTTCTTTTTTTATCTCTTTTCTATTATTATCTCGCTTGGTTTCTGGAACTGAAAAGATACGACGTTTTTATTACAGTGACAACAAATAATAAAGATGCCCCCCAAAATAATATCGCACTTAACATACCTTGATACAACTCGGGTGGGTAGTCCTCAATTTTCCACATGCGCACACAACAGTCGACGCCCCCACTGATGGCCACGTTGCTCAACTGCGGGAAAGGACTCCACGCTATGCCATTCACGTAGCTATTGTGACCGGTGAATATAGCCTTACATGTCCCTGTTGATACGTCCCATACCTGTGTAGAATGATTTAATTTTATATAAATTACTATTACTATAATTTGTACATTTAAAAAGGTAAATATGAACTAAACTAAATGTTTGTACACCACCATTGTGCTTATCAATTTTTATGCAAATAAATAATTTTGTCTTTATCTTTGAATGTTATAATTCAGTCATTCAGTTCTTCCTAATATTATTTATTTTAAACAACCCCTGTACTAACAACGAACAAAACAAAAACTCAAAATTATTCATGCCATTCTTGAGTTTTTACGACACTAAAGCACGGCAATTAATTTTTATATGTATATATTTATGTAGATAGATATTGTTAATGAACTAACTATATACACAGTTTTTATAGTAAACAATCATTGCAAGGAACACAATTAAAGTACTAATACTTACTCGTGCAGTATCATCTTGAGCTGAAGATAACAACTGCCCCTCTATATGTGGATTCCATACTACCTGAAGGACAGAATTACTGTGTCCCTCCAAAAGCATGTGAGTCTCCAATTGCTTGGTTCCATCTGAAACCAAGTTAAAACTACAATAGTAAAAAGTAGAGATGAAACGCATAATGGTTTGGCCGGATACCGGACATCGGATATTCAGTTGTCTGGTTACCTTAGTACAGGCCTAGTTGCCTAATTTGGGATCAGATGACCGTGTGTGAGTTGTCCCAAGATATTTAGATATTATAATATTTAACAAGATATTTAGATTAAATAAATAATATATGTACATACCTTCTTTAACAGAACACTTCAGTATAGCTATATGGTTGCATTTGTCTACAGACGTCACAGCGATGAGATCCTTAAAGTTTGATTCCTCACTTGAGTTTGAAGTAAACTGTGGGTGCCATTCAATACTATGAATTATTTTCCTGTAAAAATAATATTACTATCCAGAATGAAGATGAAAAATAATACAATTATTTTAAAAACATTATAATATATGCGTATAACAAATGCGTAATATCTATTCAGCAGTTCACAATTTGTTTTATTTTATACCAGTACCATCGCCACACCCAATTCTACCGTAAAGTAATTTATTGAGTTTCGGAAAGAGGGTGTGGATGTCGGAGGTCACTAAATTCGAGGCGACGATCTTAGTCCTCAGAAGTAGCAATGCATCTATATCCGATCTCTGGTAGGACTAAGGTACTGCAAGTGGATGTGTTGCAGTGACCACTTAACACAGGTGGTCTGCACGCTCGTTTGCAACTTTTATTCAATAAAAAAAAAAGTAGAACAGTAGGATTAAGTACTAAAATAGTTATACATACTTGAAAACAAAGCTGACAGCTTGTATCTCATAAGTCTTATTATCCAACAAAGCGACAGAACCAGTAAAGCTACCACACATCAGGCCACCCGGAAACCATTTAGCTGAAGTGACTTGCCAGGTCTGCCCCTCCAGCTTAACTGATATATTCTTGGGTTCTGGAACAGATAAGAAATTATAGTTTAAAAAAACCATAAACATGCTTTTGTAGAAATATGAACTACAAAATCAATAACAGTTTAAAAAAAAGTGTGTGTGTACTTATGTACACGCGTTAGAAGTTATATTTCTTTGGCGTAACAAGATAAAAATCTTTTTAAAAATTTTATTTTTCGCCCTATTCTACGTTTGTAGAAAAAACGACACTAACATTAGAAAAAAGGTATTTCATACGTTAAGTTTTATTATAACGCATTATCTAATTAAATAACTAAAATATTGACTATAGCTAACTTTAGGGTGTCGGTTTTTAGTGATGGCGTGCGCGCGCATCGTTAAAATTTACTCTCATCTTTCTTCCCTAACGCGCCAAAAGTAAAGTATAACTTAAAAAAACCGTGCGTTTCTGGAGATCCTAGAATCCTAGCGTGGGGCTATGAGTGTGAGTGTGTATGTGTAAAATTGAATTCCGCACTGACCGTTATCTTTCTGCAGCGTGTGTACGACGACGTCCCCGTTGGCGCACGCGTACAGCTCGCCGCGCTCGCCCCAGCTGAGGCTATACACGCCGCCAGTCACGCCCATATTCACCACACGCGCACACTTCTCTGACTTGCCGCTGGTGTCCACTATACCCACCTGATAAATATACACACATAAGAGAACACACCCGTGTACTTCATGACCTTCAAAACAACATGATCGTCACGTACCTACAATATTGGGTATAAATGTGTTTGTTACAAATATTAATTGATATATAACAGCTCTGTACTTAATTAGTCTAATTTAATTATAGCAATTAAGTATTACTGTATTTTGTAAGGCCGTATATACATACATACATCTATACCCAGTCTCCTTCAAGCTTGCCGCTTACAGTGATTTTTTTCTCACCCTAGACTCCGCAGTTCCAAACGCCAGAATGTACTCCTTCGTGGGATGCCACGCAATAGTCAATACTTTCCCCTGGACATTCTGCCAGTAGTAGGCCGTGGCGCCGAACGTCATCTTGGTGTCATCATCGTCGGCTACGTCCGCCTCCCAAACACGTATTGCACCATCCCCTACACTAAATGCAACCCTAAAAAGGAATATAAAACTTTTGCCACATCTCTATTTTACAACTTATATTATAATTCCATTTGTTTTTGAGAATGAACGTTTTTTAAGATCTCAATTAGAATAAAAACCTTAAAGTATCTCACTTAATGTGACACACAGCAAAAATTAAAACATATTTTTACCTATTTACAATATTTAATAAACATCACTCACTTTCTGGCGTCATATGGACAGGGCTGTATAGTATAAATGACCCCACCACAGGTATTATAAGTGTATATCTTCTTTTGGTTCGTCATCGAATAACACACAATATTACGATCCTGGGCCGTCGTCCACACATACCATTGGTCTTCTGGTATATGAACACTTGTTACGTTCTGACATTCAGTGCCATTTTGTTCTGAATTCATTTTTGTTTGGTTGTCGCTTTGTGGTTGGTTATCATTTTGTGGTTCATTGTTGCTTTGTGGTTCTATGTTGCTTTGTGGTTCGTTGTTGCTTTGTGGTGCGTTGTTGCTTTCTGATTCGTTGTTGCTTTGTGGTTCGTTGTCGTTTTGTGATAGGTTGTCACTTTGTGGTTGGTTGTCGCTATGAAGTTTGTTACAGCTTTCTACTTGATTACCATCCTGTGATGGGTTTTGTAGACGTGGTGCATTAGTAACTGTACAGAACAGACCACGCCGATGGAAGGTGTCTATCAAACGCCATTCTAGCTTATTTTTACTGTAAAAAGAAGTATACATAAAAGACAAGTTTCCAAAAAATTAAAAAACCTAATATCAAGATAGAAGAGCTTATGGTTAAAAAAAAGTTTTCAATACTATACATGATGATAATTACTAAGATTAGAAATATTACAGGAATTGCTTATAAGATGGTTTGCTATCCACCCTAAAAATGTTTATGATCATAGATTAATATGTTGCACTTAAAATACTCACCAGTCAATTTTAAGTGGATTACATTCTAGGAGCTGTCCTTTTGAATCAGTAATCAGCAGAACATCTGGTTTGTACCAAAGCACAGTTGCCCACATAGGCTGTTTACCTTTCTGAGACACATTCTTGTTTGGAGCGTTATTTATTACGCCACTTCCCAACAGTTTACCATTCTTAGACCACACTCGCAGGTTCCTAAAATGTCATTGTCATCAGTATAAATTTTTACTGTGAATTCATATATAACGACGACCTGTGTGGTGTAGTGGTTACCATGCCGGTCCACCATTCGAAGGGTCCTGAGTTCGATTCCCGGCAGGGCAGAGGTTTAAATGATTAATTTAGATTTCTGTTCTCGGTCTGGGTGTTTGTGTAATTGTCTGTGTGTGTGTCCATGGTACCCACGACACAAGAT
>DWNH01000810.1:0-13209 GCA_018249895.1 Tiana niger
GCTGTTGGCACATTATTATCAATTTACTTAGTAAGATAAGAAAAGTATGTTATGAACGCTTTACAGTTACTAAAGTATACTGCATTTTATTTACTATCCTAACTTGTAAAGTAGTGAAAACGGTTATGCAAAGATATTAGATAATGGTTACATTTAACATAGAAATAAACTATGTGTGGTATTTTTATAATAAAGAAACAGCAAAAGATAGCTGCACGATAAGATAGATATCTCCACCTAACCTCAAATGTATTGTAGTCCTATTGAGATCGTAGACTTCCAGAGACTTGTATCCCACGAAACCTAAGAGAAACAAAGTTGGGTACAGGAAAAACATGGTTGTTATAGACTTGTGTGTCTGTCTGAGGCATCGTAGCTCCCAAAGTGATTAATGAATTTAAGTACGGAGGTAGGATTATTTATCAAAACTCTTGTTCAATTAATCAAAACTGTTATTAACTCTTCAGCTTTCATCAGGAACTACTGCCAGGATCTCAGCTAATATTGAAGCTAAGAATTCCAAATTTTGGTTATACATTTAGTTTTAATAGCATTATACCTACCAGTCACTAAATGAAAGAATCTCAGCCATTGACTTTTCAGTCAGCTACTTTTGTGTCGGAGGTTTTTTTTAATTGTAATCTATTATTATTATAATTTTCAGCCTACACTGAAATTTAATACAGACAATTAACCAACAGAGCGGAGGACACAAAGCTGCTTATTTCCTTTATTTGTTAATCAATTAGTTAGTACTAACAGTGTCTAAAAATTTCTAACCGTGAAAAGAAAACAGTTTTCCCCACTTATCGGTCCACCGTAACTACTTATTATATACAAGTCGGCCTTCGTATTGCATAACGAAATAGCACCAACTAGGTATAACCTGCGCCCGTACGTGGTAGCCCTGACACGCTTCGGTGGAGACTAGGGTTGCCAGATTATTTTTCAGTGTGTAAGGGACAAATAAATAAATAAATATCTTGGGACAACTCATACACGGTCATCTGATCCGAAACTAGACGGAAGCATATATATTTAAATAGATCTTTTTTTTACACAGAACAAATATTCATGCTCATCACATAAACATTTGTTCTGGGTGGGGATCAAACCTAAATGCTTAAATAAGCAAAAAATACGATACTTCAGGTTTTTATCCGGGGAAAATTATATACAAAATTATGTACAGAGAGTTTTTTTGTATTATTTTGTGTATTTACTGACAAACTTTTAACATTTATTTAAGTACTGACAAACTTTTAACATTTATTTAAGTTTTAAAATATTTATGTTCGTTATATGAAAAAATCAATACATTTATAACCATAATTTAAAATGGTTATCAATTAGTTTTTTATCAAGTGAGGGGTATATTTAGGTAGGTCGACGACCGACTACTACGATCAATAATAAATTGAGCATGATTGAAACACTGAACACTCAGTCCCAGGGGGACTTTAATATTATGCCTAAAATTTGGGTTGTCCCGTGAAACACGAAACGTTTGGCAACATTACCTGAGACGCGCCTTAGGCTTTGATAAGACTGAACCTAAAGTCGTCGTCAAGAAATATGTACTGCGATTTAATAAAACCGTGACACATCAAGAAGATTTCAATATGATATTCTTATTAATATTACCACACGATAGTCGCTAATAGCATCGCGAACCCAAAGAAAATAAAGAAAGAAATAAAAATAAATTGCTAATAATAATACCTAAATAAAATAAATAAATATCTAATTTTTGTAATAGAAAACTTAGTCTTGTTTCACAAGCTTTTAGGCTACATAGTACCAGACTAGATTTATCGAAGGGACCATCACAACGCCTATTTCTATTTTCTATTTTTTTTCAATTTGTATGGATTCCGACAAATTATACTGAGAGTTTTACACAAATATGTCCTAATTCAAATAAGTCTATTATTAAAGTTATTTTTGTATTCTACTAACTTCGTCCATACGTCCTTCACTGATTTAATAAAGATACTTAAATTAAATACCTAATTAACCCATAATTACGCTTAATTTGAAGATACGTTTAAATCTTTTTTATAGTTTTTTTTACATTATTGCGTTTTAGTTTTAGACGACAGGCATATAGCGGTACTGTAATAATAAATCTTGTCAAGAGAATTAATTATATTTACGCATTATGTACGTATGTAATTCCATTGGTTTATCCAATGGTAATTGTTCAATCAATTTTCAGAAAACTTTAATGAATTATACATTTAAAGCTTCCTCGTGAATCACTTCATCTACACTTGTAAACCGTATGAAAATCCGATCAGTAGGTTTTGAGTTTATCGCGGTCAGGCAGAGAGATGCAATGAAGAGACTTTTTTTTATAACTTAAACCTAGCAAACAGGCAGACGGACCACGTGATGGTAAGTGACTTGAGACTTTGTTTTATAATAATACTACCTTTATTCCGCGGCTTCGCGCGCTCTTTATTCGCCTTACCCATTGAAATTACCGGAAAGTGTGTGTTAATCCAAGGTACGAGTTATCCGTGTTGTACCAAATTTCATCGAAATCAGTCCGGCCGTTTTTGCGTGATTAACAAACATCCATCCATCCAAACAATTATAATATTACTAGGATGAAGTGATTTTGAAATACTCTTTTGACTAGAATGTAATCGGCAGTAAACGCGTTGGGGATATCACGTTTAATAAGAGTAAGCAACCCTGCGAAACTCGGGCTGCACGGTGGCTAACTTTTGTTAAAAGGGAACCACTAACAGTTTACGCTGGGTGACATCCACATTCACGTAATGTCCCCATCTCACATGTCATGAGAAGTACCACCGCCACACCCATTTCAACCCATAGACATCCACTTGCAACTTCAGGCAGTTCCTTAGTCCTACCTGAAATCGCAAATAGATGCGTTGTACTTCTACATAGACATGTAGTTAACTACAAAATGTAATAGTTTGTTGAAAAAGGTACGGATAAGAAGGCAACATTTGTAAACCTTTGCAGCAAAAAGTGCAGTGTGCAAAGTTTTATGACAAAAATCGTAAGAGCGAACGAAGCAGCGAGCGATAGCTGGTCAACTATACAAAATTTCCAGTACATCGAATAGCTTCTCGGACATAGACAATAGTCATTGTGATCTATTTTCAATGTATTGAATTATTCATCGTCTACATTCCACTTGCTCGTTTCACTAATATATGTGACATAATATTAAGATTGGCTTAACTAAAATGTTTTACTACGCTTGGATGATATATGTATGTATATCCGCATTGCACGTATAAATTATTTTTCAATGGAAAGAATTTGTTAGGTGATAGACTGCCGCCCGGGGAAGTACCACCGCCACAACCAATTTTACCGTAATGCAATTTATTGTGTTTGGGAAAGAGCGTGTGGATGCCGGAGTTCACTGAATACGAGGCCACCGTCTTATTCCTCAGAAGTAGCAACGCATCTATTTTCGATTTCAGGTAGGACTAAGATACCTACTGCCGGAAATTGCAAGTGTATGTCCATGGGTTGCAGTGACTACTTAACACCAGGTGGCCTGCACGCTCGTTTGCTATTTTATTCAATAAAAAAAAGAAATCCCTAATATTACCTACATGCTATTAAAACCAATAAATTCATATTGTTCTTATTCAACAATGTAACTAAAAGGTACAACTATTAACTTTACGAAGTTCTTGATTAAAAAGATAAAAGCCCCAAGATATTTATATTGACACTTTTTTGTAACAGTTTCAACTTCTTGTGTGTTGTAGTATAATACTTTAATTTGAATCTATGCTATTCTATTCTAAAGATGCACCAAGCATAGCCCCACTGTATGCCTTGATGTTGTTTACTGACAGTTTTACTATCGCTCGCTAAGAAGTAAGAATCATAAGAGCACAACGATCAACTTTAACGACGTAAACAAGTGTACGTTCGATAACACTAAAATGACTTTTAGAGGTCAATTGATACTCCTTGAAGGCATTTAACATTCCTCACTTGTTAGAAGTCCAGAACGGATTTTTCTACTTATAAATCAACAAGTCAATGCTGCATAGTCGCATTGATAAGTAAAGGTATACCTAGTGTTTTGTTATTACACTTATTCTGTACTATTACACTGCATTTTTAAACAAATTCAAAAAAGAGGTTCTCAATTCGATTGTGATTTGGCAACGGTCGTCGCACACATATTAATTTGTATTCTTACAAAAAAGGTAACAAAACCAAAAAAGCGGCAGATAAACAGATATTTAGAAAACATAAGAATAATAAACAAGAATGTAGGTAACTAATGATATCAAGTTTATTAACAACGCTAACACGAAAGAATTTGTGGCATGTAGTCTCTGAATCAATCTATCTGTTTACTATTATACATAAAACAAATACATTTAACTGCTTTATACTAGACCGGCCGGTTCAGTATAATTTGTTCTGTAACATTAAAAAATACGTGTGGGTACTGAAATACGGAAATATAAAAAATCCAACAAAGAAACAAGGCCGTTGACGTAGTTCGTTCAGTCAGAGGATCAGCGAAGTGGCGGTGGGCGGTAACGTATTCGTCGCCGAAAACAAGTGACAAATTGAAATTATGATTAGGTGGAATTTCAAAACATAATTTTTATTAGTAAAGCCGATTTTAAAAGCTCCGCAGACAATATAAAATACGTTGAGAAGGACTTAATCATTTTGTGGAAGATAATCTCCGCATAAGATCTTCCGCATGTATTGTGTGAAATGTTTTAATTTGACAGGATGTGGAGATTCGATCAATATATCTTTTATTATTTCTAATTCTTTCACGAAAACAAATGTTCCTTTTTCGGGACAAAAATACCCTTTATCAAGCTCCAGCGGCCGTTAAACAATCGCCAACTTTAAGTTTTGTATTATATTTGTACAAACATTATTATATGAGAATTGACTTTACAGATTAAATTTTTGAAGATTTGGATAGAAACTAAATCTTAAACTAGTGTTACTTCCCAAAAACATCATATACTACAAACTCAAAGTTTTTGACATGTAATTTAAAAACAGATTAGTATTCTATCATCACATTATGCAAACACATAAACAATTATTACATGGGCTCTGAGTACGTTGTAGAAAGATATACGCATATAATTTTCATTAGCAAAGCCAGTTAGATCATTGAGACAGCCCGCAAGACGGCCCGAATAGTTGGAATAGTGCTCTCGCGTGGCTGCCAACGAAATGGAATCCGTTGCCATTAGAAATCCGATTTCATATGATGACTTCACTGTAAACGGGATTCCTTCAACAAATTCTATCACCGAAACACGCACACGTCAAAGATTATTAAATCAATCGCCGAAAAAAAACAAGCATTCTTCTCAATCAAACAACGTTTATCATTCGAATGTGTATTTTAGCGACGAATGCTCATTTTAATGACATTGCTACGTGTATTATGCATTATTTTTCTTTGAACTGATGTTATCAGTATCGTTTATAAACTTTACAATGCTTAGAGACTTCGTATTTATACACTTAGTTTTTTTCCTAATGATCTCGGCAGCTAATGTTTTAATTGCAATTCACTACTTTGCATTTGAACAAACCCGGTCAATCATTTCATTTCGCTCGTCTCTATAATTATGTCACGGCCGATCTTTAAGATCGTTTATTGTATGGAATGTCGTGGCGATAAGTTTTCATCATTCCATTTAGTTTTTCTTAGCGTATTTTTCAATAGCATGTTCATCTTTTTTACGTCTGACAAAAGTTATTATACGTGTCACTCTGACAGTTTCATCGACAAATATCAGAACACGGTTTTTTATATTTTTATGCACCATTCTTAAAGGAAATCTTTTTTAGCCTTACGATATTTATTAGAAAAATAAGCTATATTAGCTTAAATAGCTTCAGATGATTAGAATACATTAATTTTTCAATCTACACAAGGCCATTATAGCAAAAACTGAAGAAAGTAGCTAGATATAGAGAACAGCTACAGAATGCTAGAATGTATTGGGTTAATATAGATTATTTTTTTTAAACAAAGGAATTGCAACTATTTGAAGTGCTTACACAATGAAAATAACAAACAATAAAAGTCTTTATAGAGTTGTAGATGTACGGCTGCAAATTTTATTGGCGACATTGACTTTAAAATTTGTCCTTTCCTTACAAACATTTGATCGCGTATCGCGTATAAATTGAATAAAACGAGATCAGATCTAAAATAACCATACGTTAAATTCAGTGCACGAAAATCTATTGTAATAGCACACAACTAAAGTGTAGATGTTGAATATATGTTTTGACAACAATACCGATCAACTATTGCATTCCTAAGACAGTTTGTAACTGTAGTCGGCAACGCAACCTACATTCTGCATTCTTTTCGAAACCGTAACACGCTGAGCGTTCCGGATATAAACTCGCACGCTACATTCACCCCTATATAGTTGCCAATAAATGTCATGTCCGGTCGCAACATGCACTGAATATCAGGCATAGCGTCTGAGGAGAGCAAGAAGCTAAGACCATCTATATGACATGTTACGAGGCGAATAATATTTCAAAATATTCATTCCAATCCGAACTCGGAAGCTAAACAGAAGACACAAAAAATCAATAATACCAGTTTAAAGCTATAATAATTTTGATGTTGACACAAAATGTTTATCATAGGACAATTGTACAATAAACATAGTGTGAGTTACTAGAGTCCAGCGGTCAAATGTCTAATTTATGCCATCAGAAATATTTCTACGTGTTCATTTATTATCGCCACGAGATGCTGGAATAGGATGTAGAAAGATATAGGCGGTACTGAGAACGCTGCCGATAAGGTCGACGTCAAGGGAGAGGAATACGCCACAGTTGACTGTAGCCGCGATGGTCGCGGCTCTGGCGTTAGTCCGGCCAAATTCCTGAGCTCTTTCTCTGACCGTTTGTCACACGCGAAGCAACGAAAGTAAGTGGCGAGTGGTGAAGCCGCGTGCGCCCGCGCAGCTGTCATCGAATTGCATAATTACTCGCGCTCCAACCATTGTTTGTAAACAACCAATAACAAGAACATCATTGGAGATTGCGTGACCGTTTTGATTAGGATAATTAATGCATACCTTCGATCAATCGATCGATCGAACTAAGAACAATTAATAAGACGTCACTGAGTTATTCGCGTTCTACAAGAATCTGTTTAAACAAGATGCTCAAATACTCGAGTTATTTATTATTTACAATACAAATACAAGTTTTCTATTCGGGCAACATCAAAGCGAGTTTTGTACTTTTATGTTATTTTACATCGTATTTTAAAGATTAGGTTATAAAATTTTATAGTTTTCTAATCATAAAAATCTATTAAATACAACGAAGACTCGAAAACAAAAAAGCTCTAAAACAAAAGAATGACAATCGAATTAAAATGGAAATTAATAAATAATCTTATACACGTCAAAATGTATTGCCAAGTTATGTGACGTAGAGTGGTTTGTTTACGTGATCAATGTACTTATTAAAATGTTTGTATCGTGGAATGTCGCCCCTCTTATTACCTACAACCTACAGAGTTCACCATCAGTAGTAAGGCAATAAACGCGAAACTATTGGCAGTTGGTATGCGGACGTTTCTGTAATATAAGCCGGATGGCTTGTGGATGTGGGTCGGCGAAAATGATGGACGGAATGTCTTTACTGCAATTTAACCGAGGACGGCCAACTTTCACAAATATGATATTATTGTTCAATAAACGTTTCCAGTTATTTGATATATTATTTGATCAAATTGAAGCGTCGTATAAGCCTATTTTACTATGTTAATAGTTATCGTTACAATTACCTGATAGTAGGCCTTATAGACCGAGGTATCATTGCCAAACTCATTTTTACCGGGAGGCAATTGTGTTCTTGAGTAGTAGCTCAAGAAATACTGCGATATTCATCCTCATTATATAAATTAACAGCAAAGTTCGTACAGCAAATAATTAATTTAAAAATTAATGACTGTACCAAAATCATTTAGTGTGTAGGTACGTGCTATTTCTTTCTAAGTAATTGTGTACTTATAACTTGTTGTTGTTTAAGAAAATAATATATATAAATGAATAAGTAATAACAATTTTAAGTAATAAAAATAATTAGATGAAATCCTTTAAATATTTATTAATCTTCCTAACGCTTAAGGCGCACAGATTGTTGCATAATACAGATTGTAATCTGTACCTAAATTGTAAATATTAAATCGTTTTTTATTCATGTAGTCAGGTATTATATTTTCGTTTTTAGGTATTATTGAATATATTTTCATTATTATTATTCTCTTTAATAAGATGCTTTTTTCGCAGTATGTATTATATTTTTGTTTTTAGGTATTATTGAATATATTTTCATTATTATTATTCTCTTTAAAAAAATTTCGCAGTATGTAAGCTGTCATTGCGGCTCTTTAACATCCATAACGAGTAATACTGAATTTGAATCTGGGAAATCAAGAACCTCATAAAAGCTGACATCATCTCTTCTGTCCTAAACACAAATTGCGTCGCGGGTGAAATAGGGGTGGCGATAGTACCCGATCACACTAAATCCAAGGCTACTAATATAATTAATAATAATATATTAGCTTTTAAATATGAATAATATTGCAGATTGGTTTCGGTTGGTACGTATAAGTGACGTATCACCCGGACGTGTCGGTTGAGTGCGCCACGAAAGACTGCCAAGAACTATGCACCGTGATGGTCAGTGCCGGCAGTGGCTCAGGAACTACACTCGATTGTATTGTAGTTAGCTACTAGAAGTTGACAATAGCAAATTGTTAAAAATTAAGACACGGTGGATATTAGGGCGTATACTTGTAGAAAACGCTAATTCTTATATACCAGCACTTATTGGCATTCCGCTGCGCTGACCGCTACGTAAAGTAAGCAGGAACTACCTGTTTATATATTTAATAATTTTAATAAGCAACGATGAGGCAATATGCGTTATTGGATTGCTAATTAATAAACAAAGGGTTGCCTATGAACGGCCTTTGGCGTTCGGAGTTGAGCCTGAGTGTTACTGCAGGGTTCTTAGTTCACAAAACTAACGCGTATGTTTGCTAACCAGTATTGTAGTTTGATGAAGTAACAAACAAAGTTAAAAGCACCTCACAAAAAACGTTCACAAAAAAGTAAGACATAAAAAAGGTTCAATTAAGTCAGCTCATAACATTTATGCATTTTCTTGAACATCAGCCACATTTTCAGTAGCAGGAAGATGCCCAGAAAACAACCGCAAGAAAATGGTAATAATCTAACAGCAATAATTAGTATAATCTGTGATATGAATAAGGCTGTATTGTCTGACGTGGTGCAAGGAACTATGTAAGGCTGAATATTTATGAAGATTAATGACCTTGTTAGATTGTTATTTAATTAGAAGATATTACAGCTAAATCTCTCGAAGACATTGAATCAATGATAGATTACCGAATCAGACTTATATGCGTATCGTTATTATTTTATCTTTATTGTTATTATTGTTATCTATATGCCACATATTGAAATTGTACCAGAAACATGGAATTAAAGGACTGTGACTTCTCCACCGTGACACTCTATATGCCCGTTTTACATTAATGTATTTATATAAAAAATATCTTTTCTAATTTGAAGTATATCATTAGCCTTTAAAAGCACCGTTTTTAATTATACTTTTTCTGCCATAGTTAAACAATGGGAACATTTTATTTTTGTTTAATTATTTTTGTGTTTGTTTGCCGTGATCCGTTCACATGGCCGGCCGGTACTCCGTGTGTATTTAAAACACGGTCGGAACTGCGCTATCGCAAAACCAGTTCGCGTCAACAATGATATTCATTGTTGTTTAGGGAGCTGTCCGCTCTCCAAGCTCTATGTACCTACTATGCAGAAACAGTTGGATACGTTGGACGAATCTCGAGTCATTATTAAATGGATGCTTCGAGTTAAAGTTTTAGATAATTAATTTTTTTTTTCATGAAATTTTCAGAAAGATTATTGACTATTTAATTGGGTATTGGCTGAGAAGGCACTGCGGGATTGCCTGAAGTTGCATATGGATGTCCATGGGTTGCACTTAAGACTGATGCCCTGCATGCTTGTTTACTACTTTTATTCAATAAAAAATATTAATATTCTAGGTGCACTTTTTAGGTAAATTATTTTACGTTTGCAGCACCTTTTAAAAGTAGCATACAATGTATGTAATATATTCATTGGATAATTATTCCGTATGTCATCTTAGAGGTATGTCAATGGAGTCCATCTTCGGCTACACGTACGCATTCATTTTATTGTTGATTATCACTCGCATATTTTAGAGCAATATGGCTTGCCGTAGGTAAGTAGGTATACAGATGAGTACGCGACAAATAGCATTTCAGAGATTCTAGAATGAATTACGACAATGCAGGCATGCATCGTATGGTCTTTTAATACAGGTCTCTTAATTTACCTAAATCTATCGGTCTACATGTTATTAATAGGTACATGAAAAATTTAGAGACGCCAAGAAATAAAGGAAATAAATTCGAGATTCCTGGGTTGAATACAATTTATTGTGTAATAGAAGCCTGTTTTATCTTATTATTAAAAACGGATTTTAGGAGTAAAATTTGATACAACAGCGGCCATAAGTGTTAAATTTAATATGACACGTATGTGTTTGTTATGTGGTAGGCCGCCGGCCGGGGAAGTCCCACTGCCACACCCAATCCTCCGTCTTGCCGGAGTTCACTAAATAGGAGGTACCTACTGCTTAAGTTGCAGGTGTTTGTACATGGGTTACAGAAATCATTCACTTACCACCAGGTGGCCGTCAAGCTCGTTTGCTACTTTCCTTCTAAAAAAAATGTGTGTACTGACTAAAATAGCAAAGAATATTTCCCTCTTTCTAAAGGAATATTACCCCTTACATGCAATATACATATTATTTCGTTGCACAACAATGAAGTTTTACAATAATACGCGGCTAACAATTTCAATAATAAATGCCTTGAAACGCAAATCTCACTCACAATAATTAGAAATAGAATGAAGCTATAATTGACAAATGAACACTCTAAATATAAACTTTAAGGAAATTTCAAACAGCGGTACCAACAATACAAGCTACATTCATTCGAATGACTATTAATACGTACTTCATACTATATTTGAATAGTCGTGCACGTTTCCTTAAGGCGGATGACGATGAAACAATGTCATCTGAAAGCTGGAATGCGACCCGCCTACAAGGCCGCGCGCCATCTCGCGTACTATGGACCGTCAGCGGCGGACACTGGATTCTTAGACGATTCATTTATTTTCAACTAATTCACGATGACTGATGTATTCATTTCACTCAACATTACGCCATGTAACTAATAAAATTGTCATGCATGTTTAATGTATTTGCGGTTTATTATTTTCTATGCAGGAAGAACCTAAATTCTGTTTAAAAATTAATTCTATGATAAGAATAAAACGATTAACGATTCTTTTATAAATACATTTAGTAGGTATTATGAGATTTAGTAAATTATTAGATACATATATAACGCCATCTGTTAACAAATGAAATACTGCTGTTAAGTCATATTTCACTTAATTCAACATATACTTGTATCCTGTTCAATGTATTCTTGTACTTTGTCCATATATTTTATGAACATCATGTCCAATATTCAGGACCTCTTCCGTGAGCGCAAAATTTAAAAAAAAGGATCCGAAATATTCACTTTACGTATTAATATAATAATTCCGCTTATCATTTATAGGTAACGGTGATGTCGTGACAATTAAGATTCAGTGACAATAAATCGACATACTAAATAAGCTTTAAAAGTTATCAAAATGATAACAGCTATATTAATGCTGAAAGAATGCCAATACCTATGTCTCTTGACTAAAAAAAAAAAAATTTCACGTTCGTAGTTTAAAAAGTCATTTGTTGCTAATTCGTTTCCCTTTTGTATGTTTTGAATATGGAATACGAGATGTGAAGTCCTTCAGCGTTACATCATCGTGTGGGTTGCATATCAAATTTGTGTGGTACCGTTCCAAATTTAAGCATTGAAACGATTCAACGAGCAGTTTTTGACTTATTACCTAAATATTTATTGAAAAATTTATTTAGCTTGATGGGTGGGAAGTAAACAGGATGAATCATAGCAAAAACAGCCAAGACAACCATAGTTCCTGTACACTATCGACACAATAACAAACAATTACTATTCAAGGCTCAATAACTAGAAATTATTCCTCTTTGCAAATTATTGGCACTTCGAAATAACAACGATTCTATAATGCTCAATATCTCTGTTTTCAAAATTATTATAACAATCACGATCGTCCTACAAATGAACGAATAAAAAAAATTAAGTCATTTACGACCCACTCAGTAGGTACGTCAATGTACGTATTAGTTTAATTTAGGAGCAGTATTCCTCCTGCGACCCTTAGCAATCTTAGCTGCCCAATGCATTGACATGGCAATTGGCGTTCGTTAGGGTTTGACAATAAAAGTTTTTCTTTATTTCTCCCTCTTTATGAGGGTATGCAGTCTTCTCTGGACTATTTAAGAATAATATAAAAGCAACACCAACCTTTACATCAAGTATTCCCTTTACACCACCTTCACTTAATATATGGTAGTTTTATAAAAAAAGCATTTATAAAAACGGAAACAAAGTAACTACCTACGTATTATTTTTATAAAAAAAAATGTTTTTGTTTATCGAGGGTTCTTGGTAATTGTGCTTGATTTCATATAGGTTCACGGCTCAAAAAAGGTTAGGGAACGCTGCTATAAAACATTTATATTAACTAGGAAACGTGATAAATATTTACCAAAGCCGTCTGAATCACTGGCGGGGTATGCGGGGCACGGTTGAACCATGGTCGCTGCGCGGGAAAGCACGTCCAGGGCGGTTTCTACCTTCTCCATTTCTCTAAACTGGAAACAAAAAAGAATTAAAATTATAATGTGCCTTAAGTTATGGGCACGATAATACGGGAGACAGAAGTGACAAAATATAATATGAATGATATTTCAACTCATGATAAAATGTACAAAAATAAAGAGGCACTTGATAATTTGTATGAATTACGAAGAACGATATATGAGTAACATTAAGTACAAATTTTTAAAATGGAAGTTAATATCAATTTTTTATTGGAGTTATAAGGTCATAATCAAAAGAAATGTTTAAAAAATTTGCACACT
>DWNH01000811.1:0-13208 GCA_018249895.1 Tiana niger
CTTGTATGAAGTCAGACATGCAGTTTACAAATGTGATCGTTATAGTGTTTGACATCTTGTTATTTATATGCTTTGTTGTTATTTGGCGTACGGCTATCTACGCTATTATTTTATTTATTTTATTGAATGAAAGTAACAAAAGAGCATGCAGACCACCTGGTGTTGATTGGTCACTGCAACCCGTGGACATCCACGTCCACCTTGCAGCAGTACGTAAGTCCTACCTGAGATCGCAAAGCAATCACGATTTGATGACCCGTGTCGGCCCACCATTCGACGGCTCCTGTAAATGATGAATTTAGATTTCTGTTCTCCGTCTGGGTATTAGTGTAATTGTCTTAGTTTGTCCATGGTACCCACGACACAGGATGTGAAAATTTTACTGTGGGGCTATGAGTGTGAAGCTGTATATTTTATTATTATTTATCACAATATGAGTCTGTCACTATAAGCTTTTCTGAAGCCTGTGGTATCGAATGTTGACCTAACGGTCCATCCGCCGCTGCCGCCTGCGCCGTGGCCCAGGCAGCGCGCCGGCTACTCAGCGCCGTAGCATTCCGTAGCAGTAACTCAAAGCCGATTTAGATTCGAAAGTTCTATTCTGGCGACGGCCGCGCGCGCTCAGCCGGAACGGATAATAAGTTTCGACACTTGCTTTTGTAGAGAAATGTTCACATTTGGACTACATTAAGGTAGTTAATTTATGAGATAGATTTCATTATGAAATTATCTCTATTTAAAACTTGGTACGTTCTTTCTTGGTTCCTCTTATATTTCAAAACTAAAATGTTATTTGCGAATATCATAGTTGGTGGCGCCGGAGTTGGTAAAACTCTGTGTATTTATATGCCAAACCTTTAAAAGTTAAATAAACCAAATTTTTAAAGTTCAGAATCCCTGTCCATCTAAAAATAGACGGGATACGCTACTTTATACGGTCAAAGACGCTGTATCCGCGACTCCTTTAATATGAAAATGGATAGCACAATAAAATGGATTTGATTTGAAAATCAAAAAAACATTTTATCATCAAATGAGTAAACAACAGAAGTTAGAGAAACTTTCTCGCAGTGATCATATCCAAATATTGAATAAGATATTTTTTAGCAGAATTTAAAGGACGGTTCTCGTCGGAATATTTTCTTAATGCACATGCACTTAATTGAGCTCGTTAACGATAAAAAGCAAAAATACCGTGACTATGTCGATGTCCGCGGCCGCCGTCCTGAGCTGTGGGTTGTTTATCAAATATAAGAAATTGAGTCAGACGATAAAATCGACTTCACTAGATTTAGTTGTATAATCACTGTTACATGTTTGATTACTGGGTTTCCTTTGAAATCAAATAAAAATATATCGGTAGTCAGAAAACTCTGTATTCAAATTGTTCAATTTACTGAAATTGATAATATCCGACATATAATAATCACAGCCTTGATTTTTTTATCTGAGATAAATATGTTAACAGTATAAAAAAATTGCGAAGTGTACTAACTATTAAAAACCTTTCAAATGGTTATTAAGTGATGCGGTATATAAATTAATACACAGATACAGTGGAATAGGAATTTAGTTATACACATCTACAGATAAAGAGAACAGAGACACAGAAGCGTGTCACAGGAGCTGGGAGCGAGTGCGGCTCCGTTACTTCACCACAACAGGTAAAACGTTTTATCAGTTCCCTCGGATACCAATACGTTACCAACACAATACACATCGACGACACAATGCGGACGGAGCCTGATAATTACATAAAGGACGGCGGCTACAAAGGAGACATTACGCACACATTTTTGTCTGTTCAGGATAATAGAGATATGTAGCCACGGGTGTGCGCGACATATCGTGTTGTGTACCGCACTGTCCTCGCCAGAAATAACTAACCAATTTAATATTATCTTATTTTCACCTACCACGTGGGTGTCTTAATGTTTCTATTGGACAAAAGTATTGGAACAAGACACGGTTAGTAAACCGTCGTATACTTTTCTTATACCTCGGACATCTTTTATATAGAATAAGCGCAGCAACGGAGCGCGCAGGCCACCAGGAGTTACGTGCAACCCATGGACATCCACTTGCAACTTAAGCAGTACTTTCATTCTACGTGAGATCGCAAATAAATGAGTTGTTACTTTTGAGGCAACATGGTGGCCTCCCGACGCACAATAAGAAGCTTTACTTAATGTATTTCATTTACATTACACTTTAATTGAATGATATAAATATAAAAATTTTAACTTTCTATGCCGCTAATACATATATGTATGTAAAAGTTAACTGTGTAAAATCTTACTTCCTGGTACTGCCCCGAGCGTACCTAGATATTCTTAAAAGATGTCTAAAGTTTTTTCTTCACAAATAAAACTAATCTGCTGATATTAATAAATGAATTATGAATTATTATCTAAAATGATAATAACTCACGACATATGAATAATTTGTCTGTGTAATACAATAACCTTAAGAAATTTAAAGATAAAGAAACGAATTTAAAGCGTATCTGAAAATAATATTTCTAAAAAACAAATTAAAAAGACTTCCGAAGGAAATAAGCGCGCTTAAGATCAAACGCACGCAGTTAGCAGCGGCAGGAACATGGGCTTTTGTGTACAGCCAAAGAGAATGTATTACAAAGGAGATTGTTTTTCATACTTTTTTGCCAAAAATATAGAGCTGTACAAGTGTTAGTAGCAACAATAATCAATACGGTAAAGAGTGTTGCGAGGGGTTGTGAATTTAAGAGTGGTCCCCCCAAATCAAGGAAATTATTATAAAATGTGATCCACCCAAATAAAGGGATTTATTGTGTTTCGGAAAAAGGGTGATATAGGATTTACTAAATATGGGGCAAACATCTTAGGCCTAGAAGTTGCATATGGATGTCCATGGGGTGCGGAAAATTAAGATTTAGCAGCTAAAATATATAGACTAGATTGTAAGATCATTACTAAGTTATACAGAAAATATATGAGACAAATCGCGATGGTTAAGATCGATAATAATGGAGTATCTAAAGTTAAATTCCGTTCGTTTTCGAAACGTTATTCTGAATCCCTCTTTGAAACTATCCATTGAAACTATTCATTACTCGTAACTGCCAAATTCGCAACATCCACAAATTTAAACGGCTTTACTGCCTTTACATAGCTCGATGTCATTCGACCGATATAAATTGAAATTCAGCTGAATATGAATACGAGGGGAGGCAGGCTAGGTAGATTGGGGCAATCTTACCCACCACTTCTAGCGTGAAGTAACACGCACTGTGTACTATCTCAGGGAGGACTTTGATGTTGAATGAACATTTAAAGTTTTGCTATTTCTTACAACTATTTTGCTATTTATAAGAGTTCATTTCATGAACTTTTCAAGTATTAATAAACATATCTGATAGTTTTAGTTATATCCTTTTGCTTGCCCTAGGACCTCATAGGCTATGAAACCGGTCATCAAATTTTGATTAACTATTCAGGAATTATAAAGGATACATCTGTCTTCAAAAACTTCATACGCACATAGTCACGAGTACTCCTATGTATGTACCTGATAAAAAAGGTGTGGTGGATGATTTAAGAAGTGTCGAAGTTCGCTGCTGTCCCGCGACAAACTTTCATAACAAAGATTGCTATTAGCTTCGTCATAACTTTATTTTCCTTGATGAAACTTGACTTATATTCCGGAAACTTCAGCAGGATATCTATCTGATATTAAGTTTATTTCTTAGTTATTTCAACGAAATATACTGATATCAATTCTTGTTTACTATAGTTTTAATAAATTAAAGTAATAAATAAAAATTTACTTTGATAAGTTACTTTGCGTTGTATGTAAAGTACTGAATGAGGCTAGGAAACCTGAGCTCTCAAACACATAAATAATGGTCCTTGCTTTGCTGTGTATCAGTGAGCCTGTGAAAATTCCATTAGGATTGATTGTCGGAACTGTTTTGTTCAAGTAGCAAAGATGTACCGTGATATAAATGGAATATAAATGGAAATTTTAACTGCCTTGTGTATAACACGACATAAAAATTAAAATTCCCACAAATGACGCACGGCGGTGCAATAACAGAACTCATATTATACCCGCGTAATGCTCGTAAATCCTGCCGTAGGGTAAATTATAACGCGAGAGTGTTTTACGTTTTTGCCGAATAATTCGGAGGCAAATAGCATTGTTGTGTCGGTGCTTGCCCGAGCGCGGTAACACGCGGGTTAGTAGTACATTACTCACCACTTGATCAATGTTTTGCTTTTTTATATTTCCGCTGTAATCATGAATTTGTGAGTTGATTATTTATTTCCAACTTTCGAAGGTTTTCATTTGGTTGTGACTGTAATGTGACAATGTAATTTACCGATTCCGTTACATTCATACATACTTAAGTCAAGCTAATATAAAACATGTAAAAACATTTTTATATCAAAAATTTTTTGAGGTTTTTGAATTTCTTATCTCAGGAAGTTTAAGTTTGAAACACTGAACGTCGCAAACCGCGTTTCCATCACACACACAAACACGCATGCATGCACAGACACAGTCACACAACAGCCACCACGAAATCATCCTAAAAATTGTCAGAATAGTTTCCTAGGACTCAATTTTGGAAAATCAAGCAAAACCTTATTCCATATACCAACCTATATTTGAAAATGTTTATTTTTCTTACAAAAAGTAAAAGAAATACTGTCGGTAATAGCGTGTGTTTGACATGCACACACACATACATCTGAGAAGCAGCACACGATTTTGCACGTCACGTTGAGTTAAGCGTTATATCCTAATTGTTCACATTTATTTATTAAACAAAAATAGCAAATGAGTACTACGAATTCAATCCGCGTCTCTTGTAATCCAGCTTTACTTCAAATAAACAATCCTATGTTTTATCTATCGCAACAATTGCCGTCTCCATGAGACTTCATATTGGCAGCAATAAAACGTTGCTTTACGACGGGCTGTGTGCTCAAGCGGCGAAATATTCTCTGCAAGTACAAGACAACGGCGAATTGAAGTAAACCGGCACAATACAACTGCATGAGGCAGTTGAATCGGCAGGAGATACTGGTAATAACATTTTGTTTGCACTAGGGATGCTGCCATTGTTGGAATTTTGTCTTGAAATTTACCTTCAGCATTTCAGTTTCTATAAGGAGTCTATTAATAATGTTTTAATAGATTCGTATCTTATGAACTAGAGAATGCTCGACTTCACCTGCGAAGATGTTATAAAGTTAAAAGTTTTATCTGTATAGATTATAGTAAGTATTGTCGAGGACTAAGTTCGTTGCCTCCATATTGAGTGTCTGGCGACCGCGCTTCTCCGAAACGCAATATGTAGGTTGCTTCATGACAGGATATGGTGTGGCGTTGGCACTTTCTCGGGAGGTGAACTTACTAACTATAAAAATTACAACAATTTTAATTAACTTTCGCGAGCGGAATCTTTGTTGGACTGTAGAGGAATATCGCCTCAATCAAAAGGCTATTGACCTCCCGCCCTGAAGCCCGCCGCGGATTGCGAAATGCTCTTAACCTTATATTTGTTACATTAATTCTTGTTAATGGAGTGTACACAGGCGCTCCGATCTTTTTCATTTTGCTTGACTTTTCGGTATGTTATTTTCGGGAAGATCTTTTGTAATCTCAGAAAGTATTCCATTAGTTAATCCCTCTTGTGTGATCTGATACGTACATTGTGTGTGTATGGGTCTTTACATATAATACAATTTTAGATTCGCCATGTACATATATACATTCTTTACTATTTTGGGTATCTAAAAATAATGAGAACGATTGTAACGATTATAAGACCATTAGTAATAGATATGTATGTATGTGTGTATGAGCCTCCTCGGCGTGTCCGTCCACGGCGGACCTCGCTAAATATTGATATGACGTGAGCGATTGTGGCTGGCGAAGCCAAATTTGGTTTTAAAGGTCCGGTTGCAAGGCGCACAGTGTAATAGATATACGGACTAAACGACATCAAGCAAAATCTACTTAGCAAATTTTCGTGGTTAGCTTATACTGGTGACGGTAACTACGTAACATAATAGATACTCCAAGGTTAGGTTAGAAATTAATGTCTAGTTAGATACATTAATTTCTGTTAGGATTTACAATTCATACACTGACACACCTCAATACACGATAAAGTAGAATAAAGTAGTCGTAAATAATACTATAAATACACAAGCGGTGTGCTTACTACATATATTTACATAGGAGGAGAGAATTAATAAACATATTATGTACTGGATCCTTTTGTCAATAACATTCAATACAAGTGGCCGTGAGGCCGGCCGGAGCCGCGCGTCACCCCGCGCGGGCGCAGCCGGCTGCGGCCGCGGCTCAGGATTGTTTCCATTCTCTGGCGACTCCCCTGGCTTCTGTTATTTCCCGCCATAATGTTCTGATATTGCTCCCCAAAGGCATGGGCTCTGAAATCAGCGATAAAATACAAACTTTGCAACAAGCGCTGGTTTTTTATGCTCTTTTTTTTTATGCTATATGTTTAATTTTTATGCTCTTCAGATAACTAGGAATAACTTCAGGTAGACTTGGATTTCATAAAGCAAATGTAAATGCATCCTTTCCCGTTAACTGACATTACTGAGTTGCTCTAAGGCACATACAGAAATATTAAAAATTCAATTTAGATGAGCAAAAGTAACAAGAGACAAATGAAAAAAAAGTCGCAATTAGTTTTAATAATAATAATAACACCCCACACGTACCCGTAGCCCCACACAAAGACAATTACCCTCACACCCAGGCCACTAATAGAAATCTAAATTCATCATTGGAATTTCTGCTCCGGCGGGAATCGCACCCCGAACCCTTGGAACAGTGGACCGGCACAATAAGCACGCCACCCACATGTTTAGTTGCAGCTCCAGTACCGCCGGTTTCGTGATCCGATTCCCACCGGCATCTTCGTGGCCCAGTGTTATTAGCAGCCGTACAGCGGCAGCGTCGCCCTGCGGAACATAAGAGACGTTTCGCTGCCCCATTGAAGTCCCAGATGAAGCCAGCACTAACATTTTTAATATTCCCATTTTATACAACTGAGAACTAATATAATTCGTCCGCAAGCAGCCCGCGGCGGCGGCGCGGAGCTCCCTTTAAGCTCCGCTTAAGCTTCTTTGCCGAGATTGGTTTCTGAAGACTTCATAAACCGTTGTTTCTCTTTGTTTCATTTTCAGTATTTGTAGACTTGTAAAGAAAATAAACTACATACCTACTACATTTCGTCGCATATTTTCACATTCGCATTTTGTCGTTAAGGATTTCCTTTGAATACTCTGTAGACCTAGATCAGCCCATCCTTGGCCACAAGGATTGCCTAACCTAGGATTATCATAAATGTAATAATATCTCAATGCTTGTCCATTTCCTGTTCGAAATAAAGGACTTACCTGGTGAATTTTCGAATTCTAAGGTCCAATATCTATGTAATTATTTTTTTTATAAGAAATACAAACGAGCATGCACGCCCCCTGGTGTTAAATGGTAACTGCGACCATAAAAGTTGATATCCAAACCTAAGCAGTTACTTTTGAGGACTAAAGGTAAAGTATAAGATAAATAATTAAAGTTGAAGACAGAAAGAGCCTCCTTGGTACGACGAGATCCTTCGTTAGCAAGCAGGAACTATACACATTTATAACGTCAAGTGGTACGAGGAGCCAACCCCGGCTGGAATGAAAAGACGAATTATGAAAAGTAGAAGAAAAAATAATGAATGTCGGAAGTGGTTGGAGTACCTACGTGAGCGCACTTACCAGTACTAGTTTTCCTGCTTCTATTTAGCTTATAATAAGCTTTTTGCAAAGGAGCTGCGGACATTTCTCCTTCTAGACCCTGCTTAGAACTCATTTTGCAAAAAGTCTTTGGCACGCACTACCTACGTTTTAAGATTTTTTGAAGCTTTGCTTCGTGTGGCACGTTTCGACGGCAGCAGTAAGCGAACAAGAAGACTATAAATGTGAAGCGTTATTATTTTTCGAATAATGGCAGTAATAAAAGTATTATATTGAAGAGCAAGAATAAACAGATATGACTCCCCCACACCGCGGCTACGCAATAACGCTTCACGGATCCAGTGGAACCGAGAGGCTCTTCGGCAAATAAAGGCTCGGATGGTAAAATAAGGCGCAAATATCAGCCCGGGAATATCGCCGATATAAATGCGTACAATTACGTACGGAATTACATTGGCTTCGCTATATTACCGAGTATTTGTACTGTTATTTACGTGCAACGTTTAATATAATGCGTCGTGTAATTAAATACAAACGACTAACTTGTGATAGAATAAACGAAGCTTTGTTGGTGCGGTGATGCTTCTCACTCGGTTATGTAACAAGAGAAATTCTCTATAGGTTTCCAAATTTATTTTTATTTTTTATAGACACCACCACTAGATCACGGGACAATTCAATTTAAATTTTAGAATACAAAAGAATGTGCAGCCATGCGGACACAATTCGTATTATTAGGCTTTTAGTGTTTACAAAAATATTAGTTCTAAATATTAAACAAAAAATATCTCGTATTACTATGAGACTGGTTTTTATAGTTGTGGAATGATTTCTTGTTTACCTACTTTCATATCATTATTTTAAAATGTAAAATCAAAACGTGTGTTCCCTTTTGAAGAATATTAAGCGTATAGAGATGTGTGAGATTTAATTTTTATATGGAGACAAATTACAGGAGGGTAAAATTGTATTCCATGCACCTACTACTAAAGTGTACCTTTGTGCACGTCATTAAATTAAATAAGACCGCTGGAATTTGTACTTCATTCGGTAGTAGAAAGCGTTCCAAGTATCTGAATCAATTAATATAAAGTTCATCCAATGTGTGCCAACTAATACCACTTAATAGGACCAAAACAAAAACTATCCAACAGAGGGAGCTCCAAAATAGATAAAGTCTCAATACACATTACCGGCCGGCGCCGCGACGTGTCGCGGGACTGCTAAGAGTTCAGTGCGGAATTGTATTTGGTCGCATATTCCGTAACCGTCGGGCGCTTGACGCGGAATGGTTATCTGTTGTGCTCCTGTTAATAATGATTACTGTATTCATAAAAGTTTACTGGAACCACATATAACTAAGCAGATACATTGTTATGAAGAGTCTTTCATATTTATAAACATTTCGTTACCGTTCTATCTGTATGTTTGTATGCGCATTACATAAAAAAGTAGCTGCATGAAATTTGAGTTTCATAATTTTAAAATAAAATGTAATGTGTTTGCTTTAACTTTAACGAGCTATTTTGTATATGGTATCATTGCTAGCTATTAGTCGAAATCGATTTATGCAATCGATTAAATACAACATATAATTGCATGTAAATAAAAATGATCGTTGAACACAACCAGCAATAAATATAGCAAACTGTTACCAGCAGCAACGTCAATACTTAATTCTATTTCCTAACTGAAAAAACAGTTCATTTCATACAAACGGAAGACATATTTTGTGATATAAATCAAACTAGAAAAACGCCATTATGACTGCGCCGAACTTATAAATCATGACGTCCAGCGATCGGCGGAAACGATCTCGTTTGCGCGCCACTGCGCCGCCACAAAGGAGGCTCGAATAGAATTCAGTGGAAATGATGGTACGATAGATTGTTAGTCATATTCCAGGAATAGCAATCGAAAATACTGTGTTTAGATACTTCAAATCGCCTGTGCGTCGCTGTTTCGAAGAGCTAAACCTTTGCTTACGTTTACAAGAAATCTGATCGTGGACTTTAAATAAAATCACATATTTCAAATTGAAAAGCGCAGATGTCAGCAAGTTTTTAGTTATATGGCAACAATTTGAACACCCAGGAGAAGCAACGTATCTACGTAGACACTCATGTATCCCATGTTGCTATTTAGGTACGATCTTGGTCTGCGTGTTGTTTGCCAGGAGTATTCTACTATATAAAAAGTTGACGTAGTTCAATGCATTCTCATATGTATGTATATCCATATAAAATATTGTTTGTGAAATAACCGTCCAAACAACGAACACCGCAGCTGAGCAGCGCTAGAAAAACTGATAATGTATATAGCTGTAACGAACTCATGCGTGAAGAGATACGGCGTTAGTGCGAACCGACCCTAATTCCTATCAATGTCCAAGTTTCCAGCACACCGACTCTTACTCACTAAATTATGGCGTCTTATCTCAAAGTTGAAGATGTATGTTATGTTATATCTTAGTTCGTTAACGGAATAACTGAACATTTCTTCAATGGAACGTAATTGGAATTGAAAAAGTGAAACATAATTTTGTCTCTTCAAATAAATGATACGGTTAAAGCTGTAACAATATTCGACAGTTCCGTTTATTTCCCATACATATACATAGACACACACATACACACACTTATATGTACATACTGATACACACATAATAATATCAGGCTTTAATTAGTAGTATCGAATACTATTGTTTTTTCAATTGGAAAGGCGTAACAAAGGAACATAATATATGCACATACCTTTGGTGTTACGTGTGTGGTATCCACACACAGTCAACCGTATTCAGTGTCAGACACTACCACAGTACTACCTGAGTTTTGAAACCTGAAATTTTGACTGGCGTCTTCGTCTATTGGTTTGCGAAGCTGGGTTTGATTTCCACGACCTCCTCTCGAATAATTGTTCTGTGTCCGTGTGTGTTGTATGTATAAATATCTATATGTATTATGTATTTCAAAATAAGAAAAAAAAACATTTATGTATGTTTGTCACTGGTGTATTTAGGATGAAATGGCCCGTGCTGGCCATGGTGAGTTGACCTATTTATTTATTTATTATCTATTTAACTGTTGAGGAATAACATGGTGGCCTTATATTCAGTGTTATCCGTCAACCACACCTCTCTGTTGTAACACAGATAATATCTCCACAGTATTAATGTGTGTTGCGGCGTGTGTCGCTGCTCCCGAGGATCAAGATGATTGTCTTATATTTAAAATGCCACCGGCACCCGTAGAAATGGGTGCGGAAGTACATGTTTACGTTTGTCAAAGGTCAGTTAAACACTGACCCATGTTGTAATCGTAAATATAGAGACAACCAATAGTACCTGTATTTGTTGAATACAATCCGAGCAAGCACCACTAGTGCGCTGGAGGGTCCGCGTGACGGGGCGGCGCGGAGCCATTGATGTAACATGAATAAACATGAAGATGCATTAGTAAGATAATCGAACACTAATGGCTTCAGATATTATTTTATCAATAACTAATTTATTGCTGCTAAAAAGGAGATGTAACGATACGAAATATATTTTAGGAAACTGAGAAGGGAATCTCATGAATAATATTTATTATACTAGTATATTAAAGTACCTATCCTGTATTCCTCTTTAATTCATAATAAAAGATTGTGTTGTGTGTTAATCGTACTAAAGTGAGACATAATGTCGTGCAGCCCACCGTAATTGGGTCACCGTTCAATATGGATAAGTTTGATATTATGGTTTTGCTATCTTTTATTTCAGCTGATTTATAAAGCCAGTACACGCGCAATATAAATGCTCTCTGCAGTCCTACCTGAGATCTTACATAGACACGTTGCTACTCCTGAGGACTAAGATGGTCATCTATTCAGTATACTCCGCAAACACATCCATCTTCCGAAACACAACAAATAACTTCACCTTTACCGTGAGCAATACACTTACTTCCTTTTGGGTCATCTGTTCTATATAATATATAGAACCTGACCTGACCAAGGTAGTTGGGTGAACTTCCCGTAATATACCTATTTAAAAAATTCATATGTATACATAAAATATCGAATTAATTTGTAACAATACCACGGCTTTTCAAAAAGTTTCCATCTTCCTTTCTTCCTTTCAAATCTGTAAGGCCAAAGGACGAAGAATGATTTGATTCTTAAAGATTTTCCTAATTCGAATCAGTTATTGTACCTTGCTGAGAACTTTTGGGAGCGATTCCTTTCAAGCCGTACAAAGTTCGTCAAAACTGTCGCCATTCCTTACAAATGTCAGCGTCGGCCGCCCAGTCATGTGTGACGCGATAGTCGCGCCGGGGACTCTCCGCTCTATTGACTCACTAACTTTCCATTGATAGCGATTCGGCTTTACTGAACGTTTCAGATTTATTTTCGCGTCTTCAATAAATGTGATAGTAATTTCTTTCTTATTGCCAGATATTCGTATTCTTTTTTTTATTGAATAAAAACAGCAAACGAGTATGCAGGCCGCCTGCTGTGAAGTGATCACTGCAACCCATGGATATCCACGTGCAACTTCAGGCACACTTACTTTTTTCTTTCTTTCCGGCCCACCATAGCGTAATGGACGACAATAAATTTATTTGACTTCCTTTAAGCGCATGAAAATACCTTGTAAAGAATAAAACAATTCATCGTATCTCATTTGATTGCATATCCTCTGTTACGGCATCGCACTGCAGAACGGTAGGTATAGATAAGGGTTAGATCGATTAGCGCAAATATGCGTGAAATTTATTTAAGCAATTATTTATATTTGAAGCAATACAATCCTTAGTAGTAAATATATTAAACATTGATGTTATATTATAACAAAGTAGCATTTACTCTTTTCATTCATTTACATTTTCCCATAAGTCCATATCTACAGTAAGTCACTGCAATAAAACCTTTAATTAACAATGTACGTATAGACCCATCCTTATCATCGGCGACCCAAATGCCCCCGAATACAGCTGTTACAGAACTACAACTTGGTAGATGTTTCTCCTACATTAATTCTCGCATCACACTTCGCCGAAATGGTCTTTCATTTACATTAACAATACACACGCACACAATACGTTACGTTACACGTAAGTGAACGCTACACACTCTGGGAACAGAATCTCTGTAGACGTCATCACAACGTCAAAGAGAGGATTAATTTTGCAATCGTTGTCTCAAGGCGCAATAGTTTATGGTTTCATTAATTATGATTTTCTTGTATTACGCAAAATATTCTTGTATTCTGGTATTACGTTGATAATTTTGAGTTTTATGTCTTAATTATCTTGCGAAAAATAAAGCCATTCATATGCTTCTTAGATAATATAGGAAAGATAACACACAAGTAGAAAAAAAATCTGATTTTAAATCACCATGGTATTTTAACTAAGGCAATAGTACTAAAATACTTATTTGGACAAAGAAATTCAA
>DWNH01000812.1:0-13208 GCA_018249895.1 Tiana niger
CTCGAATTTATACGAGGTTCTTCATCAAGAGCTCCCGTCGGTCGTGAGGTCGGGTCGGGGACTCCGGGACAATTCCGAAAAATGAGTTTACGGTTTTGCCTTTATAAAATGACTCAAGACACTCATCTCACCTTTAATAGTAAACTGTATTTCAATAAGTTTTTTCTACCAATTTATGTAGGGCACTCAAGAATTACAAAATTACAATTATTAATTGAAAAGAAAATTGATGTAGAATATTTTTAGTTTTATATTTAGATAACTATGCTATTTTTGGAGTCTTTAGTGTACATAAATTATTAAGTAAAATAATATATAGAAAATTGTATTATAATTTTATGTATGTATATAATTGTATGTATTGTTACAGATATTTTAGTTTGAAACTGAATGAAGAACTGAATAAATGAACAATGTTAAATACATTTGTTAATTGAGTGATTATAGCTGTTTTAGGTTAGATTTTTTTTTATTATTAGTAATTCCTTTTTTAATTTTTATTATTAACTCTATCTCAATTTCGAAACAATAAAGGGCGTACAGTAAATAATTATACATATCTCTTACTCGTGACTCATCTACAGCTAAGAAAAAGGGGGTTTAAATTTTCAGGCTTGCTTTGTCTTATATGAATACCTAAGAGTGAGTTTATTTTAGAATTACCTTTTTCAAGTTTAATGTGTTGTTGCTCATACATTATTTTTTCAGAAAACTAACAAAATCCGTTGCACATCGATGCAGTCAATTTATGGTTCCGCTATTTGATTAATCGTACTCTGCAACTCGTGTTTACGCGTGTAATTAAACACATTTGTTATGTTTGTGACGCTTATTTATATTATTTATAATTGAAAATTTTACTAACATTGAAAACAATATCTTTACTGTACAATTTAAAAACCGTTGAATTAAAAGTGATTTCGCTTTTCATAGGACGCATTTTCACATTTTGTTTTAATATCATTTTCACTGGTACTTGAAACTAGTAGCACTTATCGAGAGTGGGCTTACGAAAAGGGATTCAGTATTGTTTTAGCCGAAAATCGCGAGGTGTGGCTTTCATTATATCTATTGCCAGCGGACACGCACTGGTGATTTATGAATCATAATACTGTCACAGCTATATTAATTAGTAAACAAAGGGAGACCATAAATTATATATGTTTGTAAGGTGTATAATATCGTACACAGGTATGGTATTTCGTAATAATAGCACCAACAAAGATCAACATACGCCCGTGCGCAAAATATTACTGCAGTAAACCGCATCTCATGCAAAAGGCAAAAGCATACCGCTGCACCTACGGTATACGCCGTTGAGGGCACGGCCGAGTTTTAAATTTCAATAAAATAATATTAGAAAAATGGTGAAATATTGAACAGTCTTTATTTAAACTCTTCTAAATTTGAACAGTTGAAAATACGTTTACATTACATATCCTATGCATACCTAAATCTGAGCCTCCAATAATGTCTTCATATATAAGACATTAAATCGTAAGCTTCTAATTGCTCAAAGGCTTAGCTCAACTTTGGCGACAGTAGTAATGGATGTTCATTTTATATTGAGCTCGTCTAACGTAGAAGTAAAAATAAATTATAGTTTTAAAAAAATAGATACACGCTTTCGTAGAAATATAATATAATTCTGAATTAAAATTATATCTATTATCTGAATTAAAATATAATTTATTTTATGAAATTATTGTCATCAGTTCTCTATATGTATGAAAAATTTTAAACGATTTGGACATTTCGAAATTGATGATAATGTAATTCAAAGATTCCGTTACATTGATTGTTACATAAATACATACAGTCAAGCTACTATCAAGCGTGTAAAAATCGACTATTTGAACAACATATGTGGTACTGTATAACTATGGCATTATTGTGATAGGATCTGAGTCACTAGAGGCTTACGAATAAAAATACATTCCGTTTTAATTTCAAATATTAAATTATCAGAGCATAG
This sequence comes from Tiana niger, assembly GCA_018249895.1. NCBI lineage: Eukaryota > Metazoa > Arthropoda > Insecta > Lepidoptera > Hesperiidae > Tiana > Tiana niger. The sequence goes on from DWNH01000812.1 coordinate 1,976, forward strand.
TCAGAACTAAATGTGCGGAAAATCTTAGTACGAAATAAAAGTGTCTTTCTGGCTAATGAAATAAGGACACTATTAAGTTAGAAAAAAGGTACGTTTGTTGTGAAGTACATAACGATACGAAATGTATCGGGGTATTCTGGAGCTTTTACTGTGGTCTGGTTCGATAATCACTTTGTCCACTGAAATACAAATTCACAGAACAAACCGTGCCGGATAAAAAAACGCTCTTAAATAGAAAGAATTAGGACGCAAAAATGTATTAAATTTCACCGACGTTTTTCCGATGACTTTTTTTTTAAACTCAATTAAGTAAATTTTTCATTGTTAATTAAATATTTCCGATACTTAAGGGAACAAGACTTGTATGTTCTGTGGGCCCAAGACGACTTGGGACATCGATTTTATTTTAGTTCCTGCTATCCATTGCCAATCTCGCACTGTGCAAATTCGAATTTAACTACGAAAGTCAACAATGAATATGATCACCTTTAGTTTTCAACATGATAGCTTTTATCTGTACATCTCTACACAAATAAATAAAATTGAAGGGTCTATAATTTCAAAGTAACTGTTTCCACAAGTGCGTCGAACTAAAGGAACTAAAGACGCAAACGAATGCTGTTTTATTTCTGCCTCCAATTTTCTTCGACGATTCTGTTACTTATACATGTATTCCATCCGTTCATGAATAACAAACAGTGAGATACTCACAGTAAGTGGCGCTGGTGAGCCGGTCAATGGTGTCCTGCTTTAGTTTGGAGTTTTTCTTTCCCATTTTCGCGCGTGAGCTCTAAAACGTCGGTCGTTACTCGCACAAGCGCAGCAAATGTTTCTTAAAATCACCCGGAGGGACTATTTACATATTATTCCCCTCCCCGTGTTTTCGACCTGAAAAAAAAACAACACTGTTAACCTTTTTGTAGTGTAAGAATGCGTTGTAGTTTTGTCAACAATTTTAATTATAGTGCTGTGTTCCCACACAATTACAAACTCTATCAAAATACTGTACAGTAATTTAGGAACAATGCGTGCTTATTAACACAGGAATTGTGGTCAAATCTAACCTCAAATAATATATATATTGATGCGTTGTCCTGGTACAGACAATGATTTACATCTTTTCTAGCGAAACATAAAAATCGTTTCAAAAAACTGTTGCTTCTGCGTAGGTGTCGTATAAAAAGCATGTGCAACTTAATTATTGGCCTTATTTTAATAACAAAGACTGACTCTCCAGTTTTAATTGACGATCCGTTTCCGAGTTAGAGATCGCAGCACATCGGCCACATCAAACCGCTACAAGCTGCGTCCGTAAGTCTTGCCCGCAAGCCGCGTTGCTTTGCCATAATGTTTATGTGAGCCCGTTCGAAAAGTAGTCCCTAGCGTTTTCTTTCTTACTCCCAGAGCTCTAGCAAGCTATGGCCTTCTCGCTCGATATAAAATATAGCTGTTTTCCTCCCCCTGAATATTGTAGGGAGAATGCGAACGGTGCGAGATGGAAACGAAATACTTATTTTGGCATATCTTCATCGAAAACAAGCCATTTATAAGATGACAATAAATCAAGAGTTCTGTCTCATTTAGTAATGCCATTTCAAGTGGGACTTTAATGTAAACCTTAAATCAACAAAAATAAAGTTAATTTCGAATTTATGTAGCGGTTTGGTTCAGTGAAAATATACTAAGTGTTTTATACACAAAAATAAACATTGAATGTTGTGTGGCGTTATCGAAGATTAAACGTTTTTAAACTGATTTTGTATTGTATTCCGGTTGATTTCGTATTGTAATTAAATAAAAGTATTAAAAAACCTTAAAAATAACATAAATTTTTAGGAATCTTGATATAGAGATTATATATACGGTTATAATGAAATTTTGTCTCATTCCCAATTTTTTTCTTCACGTTATCTTTCGTGGTTCAAGACGCTATTGTCAACACAGAAGAACAAGGTTGAAGTCGGTTGTATTTACTATAATTGTAATTACTTTTTAATATCATATCGACCTATTTTCAATAAGATATCAGAATGTTTACACGATCAGACCAAAGGACGGTTACAATATACTTTATTGCCAATAAGCTACATAAGTACATATGTACATACATCGAGACGTTAAATTACACGCGGTGGCCTCCAGCGAGCAATTTTTATGGTTTATACATTTCTATAATTCCCCGTCAACCTATCTTGCAAGATGTTACAACTGATTGCTAGTATTCTCCTCGCATTTTATATCCTATCACATCACGAGAGGATAGATAACCCTTAAACGACGGTATCTATTCCTTATTTTTTTAGCCGATTTCAAAAAAAGTAGGAGATTCTCGATTCGGGATTTTCTTTGTTGAATGTTCACCGAAAATACTGGTAGTTAATATGAACTGATTTTGCCCAATGTATGTATTTTTTTATTGAATAAAAGTGTTAAACGAGCGTGCGGGACACCTTGTGTTAAGTGGTCAATACAACCCAAGGACATCCATTCACAACTTCAGGCAGTACCTTAGTCCTACCTGAAATCGCAAATAGACGCATTTCTACTTCGGAGGACTAAGATGGTCGCCTTTTATTTAGTGAATTCCAGCATCCACACCCTCTTTTCGAAACACAGTAAGTAAATTGCTTTACAGTTTTATCAAGAAAACAAAACTAGGGCTTCTCAATTCAATTATATTTCATGTGTTTTTTAAATGTGGATTGAAGTGGCAATAGATTAATATTTAATTACAAAGTTTGGTATTTAACGATAAAATTTGCTCACTATCTGTTTCCTACTGCTATTATATTGTAGCTTAACATTGTATAATATATCTAGTATGATGTAAATACACAAGATGCGAAACAATTAAACTAAAATTTAATATTAAATAAAAATTAAATTTCAATTTCGTCAAGATAATTCTTCCTAATTGCTAATTTAGTATATTTTATAAATCAATTTGCAAGAATTTTAAAAAATTAGGGGTAAAGTTGAATTTGAATCTTATCTTACTTTTTTTACTATTTGTCTATAGAATGGGACCCAGATTCCTATCAAATGGCTCAAACATAAGATCATGAGGTCATAAGTAGAGTTCTCTAGCATGAATCATAGTTAGCTATTATGCAAAAGATGTCAATCGCACTTGTTTCTGTTTTCTCAAAGAATTGTATAACTATATCTAAATACCATTAAGAAATAAGAAAAATAAACAAGTTATCCTGTATAGTCCTGTGTGGCGTGGCGAGTGACGTAAACAGGAAATCAAACTAGTGCTGACACATACTTTAATAAAGTTTACAACTGGACAAACAACATGGTTATACATACATAGGTATTCAACCAAAGTAACAGTTATACCCAGATTTCATATAACTAACTTTTTAACTTTCATATAAATACTTTTTTAAAGAACGCTCTTGAAACTATTTAGTGTGACATACTCTTTATATTGATTTATTGAATAAAAGTAGCAAACGAGCATGCAGGCCACCTGGTGTTAAGTGGTTATTGCAACACTTGCAACTTCAGGCAGTACGTTCCTTAGCCCTACCTGAGATCGCAAATAGTTGTGATGGTATTTCTGAAAACAGAGATGGTTGCCTCGTATTTATTGAACTCCGGTTACCACATCTTCCAAAATACAATAAATTGTTTTACAGTAGAATTGCGGTCTACCTATAAACACGTTTTTTAAGATACTTAAATGTAACAATGAAGTAAACATAGCCCTGCGGCTCCTTATAAGCAATACACATAATAAAAAAAATACTAGATCGAATATCCTGATTGATCGCTATCGACAATACTTCATGTGCGTTTTCATGATTTTAAGACAACTAAATCAATTTTTATCATTTGGTTGGCCATATAAAATGTCTCTACTAAGCCGCATTAAAGTAGAATAATGATGAAGGTACACCATCACGCTAAATGGATTGATGAGGCGTGGGCCATAGTTAGATATGTTTCAACAACATGTAACGAAGTAATATCCACGTTTGCCAAAGACGCTGAAGAATGAATTGAATGCACCAAACAATTAGGCAATATTGGGCATGTACAAAAACTATGCCGGATAAATCTTTATTGGGCCTAGTACACTATGAACACCTGATTGGATGGGTCTACATATATTGAAAAACTATGACTGCGCTCTAGATATATTTCAGGGGAAACTATAAAAAATAAATTATTTTAGTTTTATATATTTATGTGACACTTAGGTATATATTGAAAAGATGCATAAGGGGGATTCCGATATCGAGGTGAACTCTTACTCACATAAACACTATTTCCGGTGTTCTTGGAATATATCGCTTGCTGTAACAATTGTTTCTACTAAATAAATACTTCTAATTAACCACTTGTCGTAGTGTACAATTATTTCCGTGCCTTAAAGATTACGCTTAACTTATTATGCCTTAAAGAAGTGACTCTGTAAGCCATTTTTTATATTTCACTCATAGTTTCGTTGATGCTTATTAGCTGCAATAACATCATAATCGTGACTGTTGTTTTTGTGTGTAATTATAATTTTATTATATTTCCTTCCTGTTGTAATTTGTAATACGAGTATAATCTGAAAAATTTACCTACAAAGGGAATTATTTTTAGCGTTTAATAATAATTTGTTCAATAATAAATAATTGTAATTAGGCAATATTCAATCATTATTTATTTTTATAATAATATCTTAATTTAAACACACTCTGTTTGTTTTATTGAGATCTTGTTTGAAATATTTGAAACGCTTTACGGTCGGTTCATAATACCTACTAAACAAAAAATATTAGGCTGGTTTTAACTAAGTAGGTACTGTGTATATATATATGAACATATATTTCTTTTTTGAGTATTTACCTTAATATAACTGGATTTTGTGTATCGTTCGGTAAAAACGATTTGAAAAGTACTCCATCACAATATAAGAAATTTCAATTCACTGTCACACTCTCAACTCTATCCTTTAATAGTTTCCGATATCTGAAACGAGGGAAAATTCTCTTTTTACTATTCAGTTGTACACTATTTATGTGTATTTGAAATCGCGGGGCACTTACGCTCGACGCTCGCTCTATTTGCTTAGACAAATTGAGGAATACCCTCAAAATTCAATATTTATATTGAATCTTTCGCAACTGAATCTACGCATGAGTGGTTTTTCTTTTTGGGATAGGTGACTAAAAACAAGTGTTGATTAAAAAAATAATATAAAACTGTGTACAATACTTCATTCTTTCTCATTATAGCTTCAAATATCTTTATTCACTCACTTCTTGTAATTTTTCACGGCGTTATAATTGTGTAAGTTCGTTTCTTATAATAATTCACGTGTTAAAGTTAATTTTAACGCTCAAAATTAATGATAATCTTAACATTTCACATTTAAAATACCATGAAACGAAACGCGTAGCGTACACGTCGCAAGTCGCTTTGCAATGCTGTAATAACAATGAAATGAGACGTAGCGTTGTTTAAATGTGTTAATTGAAGCAAGGCACAGATTACAGAAATGTTTATAACGCTAGCAGTAAAAGTCTCGTGCGGGCTGCTGGAACATATCCTCGGAATTTACGACGGAAAAAATGTGCGGGGATTTTCAAAACATGTCCACTCATACAAATAGCAGAACAAATCGTATTGTAATGGAAATACAGCTTACCATAAGGGCAGATTACTCGGGATCAAGTCGCATTGAGACCTAGAAATAGGCTTACAACATCTCAGAGTGTTCTTACACAATTCCAGATATTTTTCAAAAAGCCTCTTTTGGCATAATTCATATACAGAAAATTTTAATTCATTGTTCTAAATCTCTTTTTGCATAATGAATTAAGTTGAATATTAAATTTCTGAAAGTGTAAGAGAATGGATATGATAGCCCGATAACTAGATAACTTTAACTGAAATGAACCTTTGAATACGTATTATTAATTAAATCTATAATAGTTAACCAAATTATTTCCAACCTAAAACTCTAAACGCAGAAGGTAAAAATAAAAGAAAGCTTTCCAAAGTTACATTGTTAAACAAATTTTAACATAATTCCGACATTTGGTACTTTTATTACTGAACTTCGTATACGTCAGCCCTAATTTGGAAAACTTTCAAATGTATTAAACTAAGTTATCAAATTGTGGAGGAATTTCTTCGTCGAGGCAAAAATTCAGGGGAAGTTTCATAGATTATCGCTAGGCCTATATTGAAACCGCAACAAACTAACAAAAGATTTATTTTTTGGAAACTAACAATAATGTATGTTTGAAAATAACAATGATTATTTTACTTTTAAATAGATAATGAAGAGAATTAGAAGACACTATAAAGCCAGTAACTAACTTATGCCTTAGCTAGCGAATATTGCAGCAAAAATCACAAGTCAGAAATACAAAATTTCTTTATTGTAAACCAAAATTAATTATATTTTCTGTCCTTCGACTCAATAACTGTGATTAAATAAATTATTTTTCCTGTCGTGTTTGCGCTGCACTGTCACTAAACGTCCAACGATTGCAGTTGGAAACTCCACTCCAAACTTTTACTACGTACAGTTTATTTAGAGGCGGATTTTTCTGTGTTCATTGTTCCTTTTCGGAGGCTCAAGCTCAGCACTAAACCTCCATTTATATGCGGTTCACGAAATCGAGTCAGACGAACGGCTCTCGGTGATAGATCCACAAAAAGAAATCTTTCAATATAATATACCTAGTCAAAAATTCACACATCACCACCATGATCTCGAGACATTCAGTCAATTATATTTCAATTAAAATTAAATTATAGGTAAACTAAAATAAATATAAAATTTAGACGACGATTACGATTGAATAAATAAGGGATTACATTATGCATAAATTACTATTAAATATTAATTATTATTATTACGCATTACAATTAAATACAAATACTAAAATTAAATTAATTACCAATTAAACAAATTAATTTAAATTAAATCAAAAACAAAATCGTATTAGAATAAATTCATTGATTTTTACATTCATAAAAATATTTAATTGTCTTGACACTTTTCTATTGGGTCCGGATGTCGTGACAGTTCGGCTCGAGGCTGATACTTCAATTTAGTTACTACCTAGTTTTTAATTCGTCGACATACTATTCTCTTATCACACGTGCCTTTCTGTATTGGATTCAAGTGCAAGTCCTAAAGAATGTCTCTTCAATAAGACTTCTATATTTGAAAGTCTCAAAACTCCCTTATTGACATCGACCAAACAATTTCGCGAACTTAAAACTTCCAAACTGATATTAGCTACAGTCGTTTCTTATATTTGTTGTCCAGATTGCTGGTATTATTTATTTTCCAATTTCAACTACTCCTGGCTAATCCTTGACCGTTTGTAACGCATAGATGGCAACCTGGTGGATGGCGACATGCATTTTTCTCTAGTTATAAGTGCTGGCCATCGCGTACTTATAACATCCAAACTTAACAAAGTCCAGTAAATTGTTGCCATCACCTGTGTTGCCACCAATATTGATTTACTATTCTGATTTGGGCAATTTATCCTTGTGTGTCCATTGAACATAGTTACAGCAATGTTACAGCAGATACAATCTCAGGTACAAGTAAAGACTTAATTGAACGATCAATCTCACACCTAAGGACCACGGATCCTGAGTTCCGTTGGGCCGTTTATGTACACTTAAAGGACGGCATTATATACCGATGCAGGGACTGACGAGTAAGTACGTCTCGGTTCAGCTGTGATCGATACAAGAAGTGCCTCTCCTATGCATTTCCATAACCATCGAATTTCCATGACCAACCTCACGAAATGGTGCCTAAATATAAGCCACGTGGTCGGCCTTTAATTTTAGACCTCAGACAACATCAGCTGAAATAGTACTAAATGTTTTAGATTTCTGAAATAAGCCGAGCGCAGAAGCCACAAATTATGCGAGTAATAGTGCGGTAACACTGTTATGGCCCAACAATGTAATATATAATAAGCCCACAATAGTACCTTACATATGGGTACGAATAGGTACTTATCGGAATAAAATAATTTAAATATTCTTTCGGTATCATTTTCTAACACCGACTTTAAATATACCTATTTAAAGAAATAAAATTAATGAACATAAAACAGTTATATATCTACAATACATATGTTCTTATTAGGAAAATTGTAAAAGGCACAATCCACACTAATGTTTCTTTCGCTACCTCCAGAAAGAAATGCAAACCAATTACGCGTCGAGCGAGTTTCTTGGTTACCGCGGTATAACCAAGCAGCAAACATGATAAGAAAAGTGTTACAATTGAAAGAGCACTGTTCTATAATAAACAGATATATAGAAGACGTAATCTACATCGAACGAGGGGCTGGAGCTTTCTAGAAGACTTGGGACTTATTATTCAAAACAATACCTAAAATAAATATATGTAAATAAAATAAAAAATTATAAAGTTTAAAAGTTCAAATAATTCTTGTTTTTTTTATCTACTTCAAATTCTTCTTTTTGTTCATTGTTTTCGCAAATGTTCAATATCTCTTTATTTGATGTTAAAAATAAAGATATTTAAATTGCTTACAAATCTCCAATCGAATTAATTTATACAACCTTTTTCTTTTTGTCCCATACCTACTACTTGCATGTATCTTGTACTCACACTGAATATATGTATAAACAAGCTTATCTAAGCTTACATCTTAACAAAATGACATAACATACATACATATCTTCAAAGAAGTGCTGATTTCAAAGTGTGCGATGTATACAATATGCAGAGTATTCAGAAATTAATTCAGCAACTGGAGCGCGTATTTGGAAACTTTTATCTGCTAAAATGTTTATTGTTGAAGCGGCGGGTGTAAAAGCTTTTTCACATTCAAGTGGTTGTGGTTAACATAAGGAATTCATTGCACGTCCTTCCTCATTCATCTAAGAGTACAAACATGCAGTATCATTTATATCGATTGTATCGCTGTTTCCATAAGCGATAGAACGATTAAGACCTGCGTTATTTATCTTTGTCTACGTTTCTACTACGTACATATAAAGCCGGTATTTAATATCGTTACATGCAATTCTATCGTAAAGCAATTTATTGTGTTTCGGGAGGAGGATGTGGTTGCCGGAGTTCACTAAATACGAAGCGACCATCTGAGTCCTCAGAAGTAGCATCACATCTATTTTCGATATCAGGTACGAGTAAGGTACGGCCTGAAGTTGCAAGTGGATTGACGTACATACTTACATTTGTTGCAGTGACCACTTAACCCCATGTGACCTGCACGCTTGCTTTCTACTTTTTGAAGTATTCTTTCTAACATAGAAGCATACAGGTAGTGCGATTGAAGCACAAGTTTAATAAACTAAAGAAAAATCGAATAACAATTCAATAGTGAGGCTCAGCTTTTGAATGAAACCACAGTCCAATGCTCCATGAGGTCATAATCTTTACAAAAGACACGACCTTTAGGGATTACAAAGTTCCATTTCAAAGGACGTTTAGTGATTACAGAATTGTTAAGTGTGATTCTATAGGAATTTATTGGTACCGTAAATTTAACACGATGATGACCTTGTATTTCGTGCTGTAACTGAAGAGGCGGGTATTTTCACTTCAGTTTTAACAATACGTCTCGTTATTGGGTTTTCAGAAAATTAACGAATTCATGTAGGGTGGGTTGCTTTGGATTCATCCCCTAATTAAAAATCAGGATCGTTGCCTTTAATTGCAAGTGATGGCTTCGTTAGCAGAATCCCTGTCGTTGAGTTTTTATAGGCGACTACTCGTTAATTTTTAGATAGGTACAGGAATATATATCTGTGCCTAATTATGCTTTGCGTAGCGTTTGGCATATACACATATTAATTATTTTTATTTTCTTAGATATATTATACTTAGTTATAGTCTATATCGCAGATATCAAAATCTATGTCGCGTATTCCAGAGAAAACATCCTAATTCGGCTATATCGCAAAATCCTTAACAAAAGTCTCAGTCGGCATGATTTTTTCAGGTGTCTTCAACATCATATTTCAGCCAATTCCCAAAAAACCTTAATAAATTATACACTTAAACCATCACTATGCAGTATTCCGTTCATTGGCGAAAATCTTATGAAAATCAATTAGGTACTTTTTAAGTGTAACCGTGTGTATTCAGCACCGAGGTTATGAACGACTATGGGTTGCAGAGACTGCTTAACACTAGGTGGCCTGCGTGCTCGTTTATTATTTTTTGTTAAAAATACTAGACAAATTATTAGTTCTTATTTACAATAATTTGAAAGTCCTCAAAGATTAATGCATAATTAAATTTTTATCCATGTTACGGGCGGATATAGAATACTAAGCCCAGGTTCTATTTCAGATACTAGATCGGCTCGGTAGTAAGAAGTAGAGTAGAGTAGAGTAGAAAGAGTAGTACGAATCACGGATCGGTTATGAAGCATTTGTAGTCGTAAAATGCCTACGGATAAATAAATAATAAATAAATATCTCGGCACAACTCACACACGGTCTTCTGATGCCAAACTAAGCAAACCTTGTATTAAAGTAACCAGACAACTGATAAACTAATAACTAATAACTGTTAAACCTCTTGCTAACCTTCCCTATCTTTTTGTTGTAACAATATCGTCAAATCTAAGGTTTTGTTTTAAAGGGTTAAAATTCGTGAAGTGTTAGTACCTATATATGTCAAAAGATGAAGTAAAAAATGAAAACCAGTACCAGTGAGATAACAGTAGGTACCAATTACCTTTCTGTTTGAATGCTCAAATGCAATTTCAGTGACGAGCGTGAGTAAATCACCATAATGTGTTGTCACGTCTTTATTACTCGTATTTAAATTATTTGCTGTCCAGCAAAGTGCTCGAACAAAGTGCGCTAATGAAAAATTAAAAATATTTTTCAACATCTTTTTTAATCTCTCTAAATAGAGATCATTACATCGCCTTTAATGTGCCTAATTTACATAATTTACGGAGCCATTTTAAAGAGATTAAGATAATAAAAGTACAACCAGTGCGGTACTTAAAGAAGGTCGGCAAAAAAAAAATCGGAATTAATGCTGATTTCTTTACACATTAATAGAATGTTTTTCATTGACTCTTGTCCAATGTCAATAAAGACGCCCACTTATATATTTTTTTTCTTCATTAACATCAGATGGTTCGGCACGAATCTGTCTCAACAAGTAGGGAAAATCTGTAGGATCACTAAACGTCCTTTGAAATGGAACTTTGTAATCCCTAAAGGTCGTGTCTTT
>DWNH01000813.1:0-13205 GCA_018249895.1 Tiana niger
GTGACAGTTCACTGTTATGTTGGTAGACTGCGGTGGCGCTTGCGTTTCGTTTAGTGTACTATTGACTGGATACGACATATAATATTTTCATTCTTTATTGTCCTTTGTAAAGAATCTAAGCACATATAAATGATTGATATAAGAACCGAAGTATGTAAGAGCTCTATTTATACACAAATTGCTAATGTGCCTTTAAAAGATTACATTAAGATTATTTATGTAAACGGAAAGATATATTTATACAAATTGTAATGTTACCATTACAGAGTTTTTGTTAGACTTGCTCGAAGCAAACACTTTTATGACGTTTCTTTGGACGTCATTAAATACTAATAATTGAAAACGAAAATTGAAAGTTCGACTGTAGTTAATATTCGATTAAATTATTGCATTTTCTCTATGATTTATAAATGACAAGATGTTTGATGATTTAAATATAAATAACTGATTAATGTTTTGGCAAAGTGAGGCTATGTTTATTTCGCAATGATGACAATTAATGTTGATGCTGTCTTGCCATCGTTAAATAAGACTTGTGGCTATGGAATTGTTGTTTTGGTCGTGGCCATAGACAAGAGGAATATTTAATGTACTAACCATGACAAATATTTTTGTAAAATGTACCTAATAAAATACAACAGAATTTATGTACGTTTATAATTATTAAGTCGTATGAATTCATTTAAGTAATAATATTGATATATGAAAAAAATTGTCTATGCCTATGACTGAATAAATTAAATAAAAATGAAAATGTCTAAAAAAAGCTGGTAGTATTTTTCTTGCAAATCGTAGCTTTTTAGATTACCTGAACGCTTGTGTTTGCAATGCCATTTAATAGTTTAAAATGTATAAACGAAGCATAATAATAATTATTATATTATACAATGTGTTTATTTGTCTATGCGTCGAATTGAGATTTAGCTAATTCGACGTTTAGTGTCTGTGGTTATTGTCGATGTTTTTTGTGTATTCTATGGATTGTTTCTATAAAAGCACGTTACGCCATTTTTCACGTATTGTCGAGAGCAGATTTCAAACGTGTTTTTATAGAAGCAATACAATACTTTTGATGTTAATTATGTAGCGAATTGTGTTGCACGCCTTCGTTTATGTTAGTAATAACGACATTCTGGTAACGGGAGGCTTTATTCGTTATGATCTCAATAACTCATATAGGTATTTTTCTATGTACAGTTAAATATGTTATGGCAACACCTGGCAGGCTGTATAGTGTTTATTTTATTCGTAGTCGTGTAACTATTTATTTTTGTATGATGCCGGTTATTTAGAGAATGTTGCCATAATTGTGTTTTTAACTATATTTTATTAACTAAAAATGTTCAGTGGATGCAATTTATTTTTTCACTAGATTTTTAAAATGTTTTTCGTGTTTTAGACTTTGCCATTAATGGTGTGGCGATTTCCGTTCGTTGCTAGAAACTAAGAACTAAGAAAGCCCCGTTGCCATTTTGCCATGAATGTTCTTCCTGCACGGTGTTAGGTACTTTCGTTTTCGCTCTGCGCAGAGCGTTCCTATTCGAATTAAATGTCGTATGTTATATTAAATGTAATAATAATAATAAATATTTTTTCATCGAATATTGTACATAGTTATAGTTATTTACTATTAGTAATAATGATATAATAATGATGATAATTTAATGCTGGTAGTCACAACGAAATCAAAGACTGCAAGTATTAAAAAATGACGTTGGATTAACCTGTTATTATTGCGTTGTTTTTTTTAATGATATTTTTTATTATATTTAATCGTTAGGGCGTCTACACACCGAGTGATGATGTATTTAACTGTGTTGGTGTGTGGCGAGGTAAGAGTATTGTTATCGATTCCTTTATTTTTTGACAATTACTTTGTAGACGTAAGCCGCTGCGGTGGCGAGACGTGGAAACTCGCAGTTTTTGTTTGTGAAGTAGTTATATGCCATTTTTGTACGAGCTGTACGTTTCCGTGTTTCGTCACGTGTGTACGGATCGCGGATTTGTACGTAGTGCCTTCGAGAGACGTCCTTTTGTGATACAATTATATTTCTTAGATTGTACAGATTATTTCTTTCAATAAAAACTGGAAATGATTTGAGTTTTTTTCTTGAAGGTGTGAGGTACCCTTTTTAATAAGGAAAACAAAATTTTTGTACAGTCTTTTTAATGTTGTATATTTAAAGTATGCCAACACTTTTCAGTCATGAAGTGAATACAATTCTATTCTACATCCATATGTTTAATTTGTAGCAAAAATCATATAAATTAATATTTAAATTTCTGATGTTTGACTACTTGAAATAAATCTATATAGCTTACATAAAAGATGCACATGCAAATGTTGGTATATTTTTACTGTTATAAAAATCACCACCTAGGGTAGATCTCCCAAAGCAAATTTATTACTCTATCTATATTATATAAGAATCTACACCAATCTATATTGTTTAAAAAGGGTTGCAGTTTACGAATAATATGTCCAGAAGTTTAAATCAACTTTTAAAATGGCACCACTAAAACTATGCCGCGGTTGACGTTCTTTAATAGCTATACGACGAGAGTCAGTCTGTCGTGTAAGTTGTGTCCGAACAATCTCACGAGCACCTTTGCCGGAAAACAGAGTAACGGTTGTATTGGCGTTTCACGACACTGTGTATCATTGTAGTGACTGACAGTTACATAGTTAAATTTATCTATATGCTAAAATTTAACGTTTCGTAGTCCCACACCAAGATTTATCGTGGGTACCTTTGATACACCACCGAAGTGTAAATGGTAAAACTTCTGCCTGCTGATAATCAAACCTTTCTGGATTGAAGATGAACCGTAATCGTCGAAATCATATTCATACCTGCCATTATAGCATCCGAAACAAGGCCCTGCAAATTATTCTAATACAATGAGAGTGTTGCTAGTTTGCAAGAAACGCGGATATGCCATCATCATCAACCCATCATAGTCCCACTGTTGGGCACGCGTCTCCTCTCGAATGAGAAGGATTTAGGCCACAGTCCACCACGCTGGCCAAATGCGGGTTATATGCCATATTATGTAATAATATGACCGTGTGTGGGTTGTCCCAATATATTATTATTATATTCACAGTAAATTTTGTACCGGTTTACTAACTTATATTGTCCCGCCGCGATTGAGTCTTCGTCTCGAGCTCACTGCGACTGGCTCATGATGAACCTCAGTCAGGTTCTGGCATTCCCGAAAAATACACAAGAGTACGCACTTATATTGTTTATCTTGAATAATAATAATAATAATAACGCTTCACACATGAGTGTGCTATGAAGCCCCACACTAAGATTCTAGGATCTTGTGTCATGGGTACCATGGACACACACAGACAATTACACAAACACCCACACCGAGAACAGAAATCTAAATTCATCATTTAAACCCCTGCCCCGCCGGGAATCGAACCCAGACATTTGTATGCCATACACTGGCTAATCGTGCGAGGCAAATTTAAATTTAAGAATTAGATGTAACCGCAATTATTTGCAATAATTATATAAAGATTTTATTATTATAATTAAATTAATTTCAACATCTAAAGTTGTTTAGCCATGTAAAAACATTGTCAACCTTAGAAATTGAATTACAACAAACCGTCGAATCGTTCTATACTCCCTTTTTACGCTGACTGCACATGCACGAGTAGAGACAGAGATAGAGAGGGTACTGCAATCCTCTCCCTCTTTCTAGCCGAGGGACGGTTACACGCCTGGCTCCCTCTATCTATAACACCTCTATGATGTAACACCGTAACACTTGTCTTAACTGTAGCATTAACGAATGCAGTCAAACCAATTCATGATATAACTATTATTTTCCTATATCTGTTTGAACGTGGAATTATCTCTTACTCTATATTAGCTAATCTATTATTTATCGCTTACAAACGGCTAATATCTTAAATAAACTATTTACATAACGAACGCTTCTTTTTAATCAACATAATAAGCAAAGCCTATTATATTAGCACGAGGAATTAAATATGTTTTATACATAATCAATTAAGTTCTGCACAATGTCACACAATCAAAATATGACAATTTACAATTTTATTGTAAGAGGTCTAACTCAATATTAAATATATTTTTACAATTAGATAGTAACTTAACGTAATCAGGTTAATTCGCGCCATTAATAAAGTTTTAGCCATTATAAATTAAAATGCAAGAAATGTATTTGTTAATAATTCATGCACCGCATGATACCTTAACAATATAATAAAAATAATATCTTTTAAAATAGTCTTTCTTCTTTGGAAGTCCGTAAGAACCATTTCAAATAATTGTAATATACTATAACGTGATAGACATCTAAATAATAATAATAGTTTTACTTAAGAAAATAAAAACTGGTATAAATTTGAAAGGATACACAGTCATTGTTTTATATACATTTTTCAGTGTTACAATATGAACATCAATTGTATGCCTTTATTATATGAAAATAAATGAATAACATAATTTACTAGAAATGTACATTTAGTACGCGGACATAAATGTTGTTTAAATTATTATCATATTTCACAATAGTGATTTGCGCCATTAACCATTTTATACAAAACTTATGCATATTGGTTTGTTGGTTGGATAATGGTTTTCTATTCGCATGTGGAATATAGGCAATGACGTCTTCCTGTGGGAAACGTTTATATCTTACTTTCTACGAGCTACGAACGATATATCACGAACTGTAAATCGATCTTGGAAACGATATTACTTAAGGTATAGCAGGCATCAGGTATGCGGCGGTCATTTCTTAAAAACTGTACCGTGCGACGCTAGCAATCTTGCACGTCTCTCGAATACGTTCAAATGCACCGACAGGTGTGTTGGTGTTGCGGGATTTGGGGGAATGAGTGTTTCACTGTCTGACGTCGAAATGTAGACAGCAAGTGTATGATAGTTACGATCCTTGACATATTATTCGTAGTGTACAAGTATAAAGGGGCGGTGCGATGCGGTCTCTCGGTCGGAGCACACTTCCTATCGAGCACAACTATAACGAATGTTAATAGCCGCTCGCGGATGTAATATGTAAGTATTTGTATGTACTATGACGTTAACGTAATTGGTCAAAGCACACGTCGTCTTATCATTTACAGGAACGGTGTGTGACAGGGGTGACGTGGCGACAGAGGGGTGCGGGGAGACGGAGAGGGACAAGTTCTTTGGTCTTAAGTGGAGAGGCGGAGAGCGAGTAGGGCGACGAGGCTAAGGCTGTGCAGTCAGATCATGCCGAAGCCCTCGGCGCCCTCGGTGATGGCGAGCAGCAGCGCGCGCACGAGGTGCTCGTAGGAGTCGTAGTCGGGCAGGCACAGCTGGTTGAAGCACGTGTGCGCCGTGGGCAGCGCGCCGTGCGTGGGCGCCGCCGTCAGGTAGAAGCGCGGGCTCAGCTCCTGCGCCGATAGTACCGAACTACAGTGCTTCACACCTTCATGAAGAATACTCAC
The DNA here is from genome assembly GCA_018249895.1 of Tiana niger. Lineage (NCBI taxonomy): Eukaryota > Metazoa > Arthropoda > Insecta > Lepidoptera > Hesperiidae > Tiana > Tiana niger. The sequence continues at coordinate 5,480 of DWNH01000813.1, forward strand.
ATATGTCCAACAACTCCGGCTACCCCCGTTATTTACAAGAGAATTCTAATTTTATGTTGTGACTCCTAACGAGCTCACAATACGGATATCCCAGGAAGTCTGACTATCGCTATTACTTAGCAGAGTAATCAAATTGTATAATATATTATGAATACTCTTACAAAACTAACAGCGGTCATTGTTCCTTGTGGCCGAGGGGACCGGCTAAGTTTCTGAAACAGCGGACTGCCTTGGGTCGTTTCGTCGAGGGTGTCTATTATATTGAAACGTAATTTCTCCAATGGTTGTATGGCTTATGATCAGCCCTCACGAACACACGACGAACCAATTTTGCAACATACCCTGCCTGCATTTGGAACTTAAGGCAATAAGGCAAGTATATCTATTTTAACTTGGCCTTGGCCCCTACGTAAGGTCGTTCTGGGCAAGGATGAGTGAAAGTGGAATTTAAATTAAGCAATTGCACAATACAATTTTTTGTTGGATGCGGGACGATAGATTATCAGTCTTATGAACAATAACTTATAGTCAATTACCCAGTGATTTAACAAATCCATTAATTTGACATTGATTAAACAAAGATCATTGACTTTAGTTATTCATGGCTATCCTGGGTGAGAGTACCTGAAAGCCTCCGGGCGGCAGCTGCGCGCAGCCCGTGCAGAACTGCAGCAGGCGCGCGCGCTCCTCCGTGCTGAAGTTGGCCAGCGCCGCCCAGAACCAGGCCAGGCGCCGCTCCCAGTCGCGGCCCGAGCCCGCCACCACCGCGTGCGCGCGCCAGTCCGCCACGCACACCTCGCCCGTGCCGCAGATCAGCAGCTGCGCCACGCACACACACACACACACACATACATATGTACATACACGCCCCGACAACTAATGATAATGCTACAACTAGAAATATCCACATCGATACATAAATACGTGGCCAACCGTCGCTACCTCCAAGCGACGGTTTATCTAGCCTCTTGCCGCAGCATCATGCCGCGGCACAAGCTGAGTGCGTCCTACTTTTTATGAAACTGCAACACCACTTGTGTACATTTGGAATAAAGTGTACCTACATTGTTTATATGTTCTGCTCTATTGTTATATATAATTCCTGTTGCAGTATTTAACAAAAATAAACGTTTGTTATTGTTATTGTAATGGGCGCGCACCTCGAGCTCGTTCTCGTCGAAGATGGAGAGCAGGTTGTCGGGCACGAGCAGCGCCAGGCCGCGCAGGAAGGCGTCGGTCTCGGGGCGCGCGCGCGCCGCCAGCCGCCACTGCGCCAGCGCGTCCAGGTACTGCAGCTTCGTCGCGTTGCGCACCTGCACGCACGCACACACACATACATACACTACACTCCTTAGACACGTTCGATACGTTCGGGGAACTATCGCCGCCTTACTCTACTACCGGCAACTTACTCGGTATTGGGACTATGATACTTTCTGGAATTAAATACGATGTTTATTGGTTTTACATAATACCAGGTGACCGGCAAACACGTATGCTACTTCTGTCCAAAAAAAAAGACAATTAATAGAAATCAGCAGCAGAATATTTTTGTTTCCGCAAAGATATTTGTGTCGTTTTTTCTCGGTCTTAATAACGATAACAGGTAGGAACTTAAATATTTAATTAAAAATTCAAATACAAGATATATTCGATAATGATATAAAGAGTGGTACCCTGAGCTCGCGGCCGCCGGGCACCAGGTCGCGCGTGGCGAGCAGGCGGCCGCGCGCGTCGTACACGTCCTCCGCGAAGTACAGCTCGGGCTGCGCGTCCGCCGCGTCCAGGTCCGTCTCCAGCACGAACTTGATCTTCGACAGGTACAGCTCCGGGTCGTCCTGCTCGAAGTGCTGCACGCAACGACACCGACACATGAGAGGATACAGCGCAATCTTAAAATACTATGCTTCATCTGAACAATCATTGCCTGCGGCCGCTGAGATGCTTAAAATCTTCTAGCGTACACTCAAACTGATCAACTGCGCCAGAATAAAGAGTGTCCGATGAATAAACATCGCCATAACGCAAATTTTATTTATTCAAAAAAATATATGTTAGTTTTCAGAGACCGCAAATAGAAGTTTAAATTGATCATTCAAATGTCTGCCCGCTGGGCATCGAACCCAGGCTCCGCCTATCGAATGTCGGTGCGGTACGGAGAACAGTAGACCACTTGAGCGAGCAAGGAGGGCACCTTGTAGTGCACGCGCAGGCCGATGAGCTGCGCGAGGAAGGAGCGCGCGAGGCGCGCGCGCACCAGCTGCCGGTAGGCGCCGCCCAGCGCGCTCTCGTACAGGCACTTGCCCACCAGCTTGCCCGCCAGCTCGAAGTGCTTCAGCTGCAATTGTTTTAAATATCACTAGCACCACTAATCTAATGTACTCATCATAAATTGTACCTAGTTTGACCAGTCTAATTGAAATGAAATTGATAATTATTTGCTGTTATAATAATATTATCTACTTAAAAATTCAAATTCAATTGTTTTATTTATACTATAAGATTTGAAGCATAAATATAATTTAATTTATTAATATTTTAATTTATTAATATTATTAATAAATTAATAAATAATTTAATAATTTATTAATATTAATATTAGCAATAAGATATAATAGTATGAAAATAATAAGTTTAAACACTTATTATTTCGTAAACAATTATACTTTTAATTTAAGCTAGAGACATGCACTTTCTAGGTACAAAACCCAATAATTAAGTTTAGTTTAGTGTGTCGCTCGTGAGTTGGTAGTGTGTGGGTACCTTGAGGTGTGGCGGGCGGTCGGGGTTGGGCAGCACGAGCCCGTTGCGCGCCTCGTTGAAGGACACGAAGAGGCCGAACTGCGCGTCGAACAGCTGCGCGCACACCAGCGAGAACCACTCGCGCCGCACGCCGCCCCAGTCCACGCCTGCCGACACGCACGGGCACGCACACGAACACGTTAGCAGTGTGCTCGTAGAAATGGTAATTGGCCTCGTCAAGACACGGTTTACATACTTATGATCACTTCTACCATAATTGTATTTTGATAATATACTATAGGTATAAGATAAATAGAACACATAAACAACATAAACACGAGGCGACCTCAGTCCCCAGGAGCAGCAACGCATCTATTTACAATCTCAAATACAACTACTACGCTGTCTGAGGTCGAATATAGCTTGCAGAGACCGTTTAACACCAAGCGGCTCGCATGTTCGTTTATTCATAAAAAGCCAGGAGTAAGGGAGAGAGAAGAGGGAGCGCCGACTGACCCTGCTCGCCCTGGAAGCTGACGTCGAAGTTCTTGCACCAGTCGGCCACGGTGAAGTGGCGCGTGGCCTTGAGGCTGGAGCGCACGAGGTCGGCGCGCGCCACGCGCAGCGCCAGCTTGTCGTGCGCGTGCCGCGCGTGCGCGCGCCGCATCTCGCTGTAGAAGAACTCCTGCTTGTTCTGCAACACGCCGTATTGCTTTCACAATTATTATCTTGTATACTACTTGTATTATAAATGCAAAGGCTTCTGTGTTTAGATGTTTTTTACTCATCACTCAAAAACGTGTGGGTTAACGCTTCATTTAGTGAGTGGTAATAAATTTGGAATTTGAAAATATTAATTGAGATTTTATTTCCATCAAACATAGCAAATAATCACTTCGACAGAATAAAAAACTGCACTTGAATCCGTTTAGGAGCTACGATGCCACAAACAAACACACAAATACACATGTTACACTTATATCCCCCCATTTTCGTCGTCGGTTAAATCAGTTTTGTTAATTAGATAAACATATCAACACTAAGACCAGGATCAGACGCCGGGACGGCAGTGGAATGGAGGGCGGCACGGAGGCGTACGTACCTTGAAGGTGTCCTCGCCGCCGCAGTTGGCGATGAGCAGCTCGGTGAAGGCGGCGGCCAGCAGGTCCCGCTGCGGCGCGGCCAGCTGCAGCGGCGGCTGCGCGCCGTCGTCCAGCGTCAGCGCGCCGCCCGGGGGCCGCTCCGCGCCGCGCGGCGCCAGCACCACCTGCCGCCCAGAAACACACAGAACACATTCCTAGCGTGTCACTACTCTTGGCCTGCCTTCTACTTTCCAAACCCCCACTCGCTTAATAAATTCTAAGTAAAACTACTTTATTCGGTACAAACAAAATTTCAGGCGTGTTTCAGAGCTGAAATACATAAAACCTACGACTCCGTTTGCCATAATTAAAATATCAGTCGTTAAATTTTAGTAAAAGCCAAAGTCTGTTTAGACACATCCGACTACCTAAACGAGTCCGTATTGGCGAAGTGTGGTGGAACCTTAATCATCAAGGCCTTACCCGTTTATCACACGCAACATTAGTCTTTCCATATCGGACAGAACAGACAGGCTAGGGACACACGAACACGAATATTATTTGCTTTTATGATAGTAGAGAAGGATAACCTTAGTAGAGGGGCAGAGGCGGAAGGAGGTGATCCGCTTGGGGATGAACTTGAGGATATAGTCCTTGATGAGCAGCTGCTTGGGGCTGAGGCAGCACAGCACGCGGCGCGGCCGGCCCGGCGCCAGCAGCCGCGCCTCGTACGCCACGCTGGCGCGCTTCGACGAGATGTGCCGCTGCACCGTCGCGCGCTCCGACGCTGCAACGGGACGGATTGTGAAGACAACGCGGCCAATGGCATTCATGAAGGCTTCAGGTACGGCAGTTATTTGAAGTTGGTGTTAGTCTCTGAATTACAGTAATCACAGTTATTCTCGACGATAAAACACACAATTAATTGATTGTTAAAAAACAATGTAGACTGTAGGTAAGCATTCGATTAGGGCAACTTATTTTCCCTAATTTTGTATTTATGCAGAAATAATTAAGTGTCACGAACCCTGTTTGAATGCTGCTTTATTAGGATTTTTAAGATCCCTAGCTAATTGCGTGTAAGCAATATCTAATGACGCTTCTGATTAATTACTCTATATTACTTACACGCTATATACAAAGGAAACTGTATTAAGCGTTTGTTAAATCGTAAGCTACACATAGGCATTCAAGCAATCAGGTACTATATCAAACAATATAAAATTTGTCTGGGGTCGTAATTTCTATTCGTTTTCCCGCATCCATCACCTTTGTGCCCAAAATGCCACATTTACTGGTGTAAAGAGAAGTGCAAACAAATAATGAAGCAGGCCCGCGAGGGGCGGCTGAGGGGGGCACTGACGCGTGAGCACGATGCAGTCGAACTGGCCGTTGTGCAGCAGCACGCGGTCGTAGTGCAGCGCGGCGCGGAAGGCGCCGGCGCGCGGGAAGCACAGCGCCACGCGCACGCGCTGGTTCACCGCGTCGTACGAGAAGCGCGCCACCTCCGCCAGCGCCGCCTCCGCCTTGCCGCCGATCTCGATTATCTCGATCGAGAAGCCCTGCCGACATATAAATAGTCTTTATAAATACTGAATCGCTTAATTTTTATTAACTCACTTTTAATTTATGTACATTAATAATAATTATAAATTATTGTGTGAAACATGAAAATATGAGAGAGAGAGAGAACAATCATTAGTGCTCATTACACAAACATTAGTCCCTGGGTGGGCATGGACCTGAGGCTCACTAACCACTAACCCCTAGAGTAGAGCGTACCTGTATGGCGGGCGGCTGCAGCGGCGCGGGGTTGTCGAACTGGTCGCGCGGGTGCACGAGCAGCGTGCGCGGCTGCGCGGCCGTGCACACGAGCGCCGCGTGCGCCGCCACGCGCGAGCGCCGCGCCGCCACGCGCCCCGCCACGAACCACTTGCGGAACGGGCCGCCGCACGCCGCCGCGCCGCCTGAACGAAACACGAACATATACTGTTACAGATATACCTACATCTACTCACTATATAGATCTACTCACTTAAAATTTGTGCTCAAAACCTATCATAATAGATATGTATGTATATAAAGGATAATATACGGATATGAATGTTTTATTAGATGTCATCTTTTTAAAACTTATTCTTACTACATACGATATATCGGCTCCTTACACACGCCCGTCGCTCTTTCCGTCCTTGTTTCAGGCGAACTGACCCAAGTCACCACTCCATCACAATAATGTGTGTGTAAACGACAGAATCCTTCCTTTTCTTTCTAACATACATCACAAGTCTAAACTCATTACAACTTGCTGTGTGAAAAAGTCCACTATCTCTGACAGATTTCACTCGTAATTTCAGAGCAGGTCTCACCGATCATCACGTTGATGATGTAGACGCCGGCCGTGCGCACGGTGAACTGGACGCGCGCCGAGTGCGCGGCCGCCGGGTCGCCCGAGCCCAGCTCCACCACGGCCGTTACCTGGGGCAAGTTGGATCTCATGTCTTATGCTGTTACCAATGACTATGGAAAAACCTCTGGTTTGCAAGTTTCATAAGAAGTTTCCTTCACTGGATAACAATTAAGATAATAACCACTTTACACGCAATGAATGGATTTTATTATTATACTAAATGCTATACTAGTTCAACAGGTTATTCGAGTTTAATAAGACAAGAAGTTGAGGATGTACCAAGTTACTTGCGTATTATATGTATGTATACCTACATATCCAATAACAAGCCAGAACCTAATTTAGAATTACTCCTTACAAATTATCTTCTCAATTCTCTTTGACTTACATAATTACTTAATACTTATCTTTATTTAAAGTATTGACGAGACCTTAGGGGCCATCCATAAATTACGTCACACAAATTTTAGGATTTTTAACCCGTCCCCCGTTCTTGTCACAGGAGGTCGCATTTGTGAAACCCCCTCGCCCTGGTGTGACGTCACATATTTCTCAATTTTATTTATAGAAATAATTAAATTTGAAATTTTTTACAAAACAGCAATTTAAATTTTTTTTGTATAAACAATCTTTAATAAAATAAGAAACAAACATAACAAAAAGATACTTTTTGTTCTGGTTCTGATTGCGTCAAATAACATTATAAAAAAATACATTGTTCTTGATTTTGGCATGAATATATGTATGTAATCTACATACAATACTCTAATACTTTGTTATAAGAACCGTAATTAGGCTTATGCACGTGTATGTATTACTTTTTCTGTTAAGTTAGTTAAGTAAATATTATTTCATGATTAAAAATAATTTTATGATTAAAACTATAGAGAATCTTTCTTGGGTAATCTGACAAAAACAGTGTTATTTTGTTCACTAATTCGCTACATTACCTAATTTTGATAATAAAGTAATTAAACTAATGTTAATTCCTAAAATAAAATATAATAGCACTGTAAATAAGACTTCGTTCACACTTACAATCGGTCATAATTTTATTATGTTTTTGTTAATAACTGAGACTACGGTACTGCCTGTTCAATATGGTTGTCTATGGCTTGCAGAGACTGAAATTATTAGCCTATACCGTACTGTGGGTATTCTTTAAACTTTTGAAGTTATGAGGGTAAGAACAAAACTGCAAATCCAGGTTTACGTCCGTTTATTACGAATACTGTAGAATGACTAACTATAATAATACATACACTTAAACACCTCTACACATATAAATTTTGCTCCCAAATATGGATACAAGACGGCACAAACCTAAATTCAACCACTAGGTTATCACTGCTCTTATCAATATCAAATATATAAAGGGCTCATGGCTTTTACTTGAGTACTTTTATGTTAGACTAGCGACCCGCCCGGGTGCAATTTAAAGAAGGATTAATACTGAATAAGAGTAAATAACATCGCAAATTAAGCATATTTC
>DWNH01000814.1:0-13204 GCA_018249895.1 Tiana niger
AAGCCTCTTTTAGTCGCCTCTTACGACAGGCAGAGGATACCGTAGCTGTATTCTGGTCCCGAGCTACAGGGACAAGGAATTAACACCTACAGGTCACGGGATTGTAGGAGCAAATAGATAAGATACGTGCTAATTAAACGCCACGCCCTATTCTACCGCACAGCCATTTATTGTGTTTCGGAAGGATGGTGTGGTTGCCACAGCACTCTAAATACGAGCTGACTATTGATCTCTGATCTTAGTCCTTAAAATAAGTTCTGTCAGATTCATTCAATGAATTAAGACAAAGAAGTATTACACATACCAGAATAGAATTTGTAATAATTTATTGATTGAGGAATTAATGAATCATGGATCAGACCAAAGATGATTTTAGACCAAAGATGTTCAAAGTTTATCACAGATATAATTCTTTTCAGCCGGTTGAGTTGGACAAAATGAGTTGAGTCCACAGGGACAAAGAGTGCACGCTCAGTTAACGATGTGGCGGACGATGAGTAAGTCAATTCTGTTTGCTTGGCCGGCACAAGGTGCGGCTGGTACAAGGTAGCGAAACATGAAACTCCATCATATATTTACCATGTCTTTTGGGTCTGGACGGTATAAATACAGGAACACGGCTAATCTCAATATTATTTGACAACCAATAGAAACTGTATTAACCTAACAATCATAATGTAGATAGGTATTTAGTAATCTGTACCAGAGGTGGAGCAGTAGTATAAAACGCTAGCTTTGCAAAAAAATGTCTAAGAAAAAATAAAACGACCGTCGACAATTCCGTAGAGTAGACTAGATAAAGAAATCATTTGAGGTTTCCGCTTCGAGCTAATTGGGATCCCAAAAGGAATGAAAGTAAAGACGAGAAGGAATCCTTTTTATTTTGATGATAAAGCTTAATAGCTGCAGCACATTTGTTGAAGTATAGCTTAAGTCGGTAGAAAGGAAGGGTGCGTGCGACGAGCGGGCCGGAGGGCTGGGCCCCGGGACCACGCGAATACGCAATGTTCATGAGAAGCGGAGGTAGAAACTATACTTACAGAACGCTTAAGTTACATTGTTATTTTTATTCAAAGCATCCTTTTAAATTCAAAATCTCGTGAATTCTTTGTAAAAATATTGTTTCTTTTAAAACTTTATTCCTATATTTATTCAAAAAAATCTGGATTTAGCTCTAAAGTTATTAAAAATATTCGCCTTGTACAATATGTGGAGTCCTTATACAGAATGTAATGAAACTCACACTATCCTGTAAGGCTAAGGACAACGGCGGTGGGACGCTTCGGTAGCTCATCATTTAATTACAGCGGCCCGGAGCTGCGCAGGTAGTAGCATCCCAGCGCCACTAACATGGCGCTCACGGGTACACCACGAGTTTGACGGGTAGGCCCGTGAACACGCTGCATGCTACTGCGCACTAATATTGGAAACTCGATCATTTTGAAAATCGTGGTTTACAAGTATATCCCGTGAGTAATACGTTAAATAATACTACGCAACTGCGAAACTCTAAAACAACAGTGTTATTAAGCTTAGGTATAATAAGCGACTTATTCACTTTAACTCCACACATTTAGTTAAAAATCGTACTTTTTGATTTTATTTACCGACTGAGCGCGGGTGAGTGAACCCTTTGCTAGCTTTCATCAGCAGCGCATGAAATGTTAAATGAATCCTAGGGCAAGGGAACGAAAATAGGGGACGCTATTTAGCCTAAAGGGTTTTTGTCAAGCATTTCTACATTGAAATGGTCGTGTTAGGCGTGTAAAGCAAGTCATTGAAAAACAAAGTTGTACGCGAGTAGACCGTGGAAATGTACACGCAATGATTCGTTGTAGCTGTGGACAGTGCCAGAGTAAAATCAAACTATTAACGATTACAACAAGAAGATACAGCCTTAGTCATTAAAAGAGATCAGAATACTTGAATGTACTTAACTGGGCTGAGATACATTGGATCCATCAGACACAAAAAAAAACATAACAAAAGGCATTTATTTAATTAGCACACTTAAAGCGTGGCCGTCCACACACTAAAGTATTCGTTACAAAGGTCAAAATCGCGTGCCATTTTAGCAGTGAACCATTGTTTACCACAATTTAGTGGTTTATTGGCGGGTCGCGAGAGCTCGGCTCCTCCCGGCCGGGCTCGGGTTACTCACGAGAGCCTGCACAACGGAATGACCTTTGGTGTCGCGTGTTTGGAAGCTCATAAGGATTAACCAGTAGGTATGTATTGTATGTGCAGTAATAAGAGCAGATGCAATGCCATCTACTCTTAGAGTACTTCGCGGTTTTTATACATATGTTTTGTATAATATAACCGCTATTTTCGTTCAATCTGTTCAATGATATCCATCAGTTGTCCAGCTTTTATACAAGTACTTTGTAGCGGTCTATTTTTCGCTGCGAATTATAAAGTTTGTTCAATGAATTTTTTTATGTTTTTGTCTTCTTGGTCATATTATGCACATCGGTCTCTGCTTTTTAGGTTTTCGTACTCGAAGGAAAACAGAACCGTATTACGAGTAGGTACTAAGCCCCTGCTTCCGCCCGTTTGACATAAATTATGTTTTACGTACTTTGTGTTTTTATGGATTTTTTAACGACATTTACAACAGATCTTTATATTAATTACAATTTAGCCTATCATCCAATGCTAATTAGTAATTTTACGTTAATTAAAAATTAAGGACATAGACACATTGTTCCAGGGTTTTATACTAACAAATATATACAAATAAAACTAATAAATATACAATAAAAGAATTAAAAATAATAAAAATACCACTATATTTTTCCACACGACACGCTTTTCTTCAGCGTCGTACGGCGTCAATATTTTTTCCTTATATCGTATTAACGTAATAATGTCAGCAAACCATCTATGTATGCACACACATGTGTATGGATGTGTGTGTATATGTATGTATGCGAAGAAATACAAGCAAGGGTCAGCACAATTCAATTTATTTATGTATTTTATGTACCACATGCACTCTTGGTGATTAGTGACCCTGACTGCTCAACCGGAGGTCGTGGGGTCGATTCCCACCCACCACAAATGTTTATGTGATGAACACGCGTTTGTCTAGGTGTAACATTATCTATACAAGTATTCATTTAAATATACATGTACCTACATTATGTCTCTCTGCTCGGTCTGCCTAGTATGGGTTCCGCCGATAGCCAAGTGTAAACTTGTCTCGGGATATTATTTATTTATTTATTTAGCGGCTTGCTTATCTACTATATTTAACTGATTTAGATATATCTGACAAGCCAATTAGCATGGTGTAAGAGGGTCATTTACACTGATCAATTCCTAAATGATCGATTACTATCGACCCATAACTTGTGTTATGGGTAAAGCGAGGAAGTGTATCAGAATCAGGTGAACAGTGTGACAGTGCGCAGGCCTCACCGGATCCGGTCGGTGGCGCGGTGCGCGGTCTCCACGGTGACGAGGAAGACGGCGTGGCTGCGCGACGAGTGGTCGTTCATGTCGGTGCGGCCGGCGGCGCGATGCCGGCTGCCGGCGCGCATGGCGCGCACCATCTCCGCCGCCGACTTGCACACCACCGACGTCATCTCCGGAATGTAGAACCCGTTTAGCTCCTGCGCGGGATCGACCACCCACATATCATTATTATATCGTGACTGTGGCCACTTCTGTTCAACTTGGAGAGAAGCAGCAAACGAGCATGCTGGCCTCCACTTAAGTGGTCTCTGCAACCCTATTCTTATATTTTTAACATCTAACAGACCCGTAGTCCTGGCTGAAGTCGCAAATAGATGCGCTGACTCCTGAGGACTAAGAACGGTCGGCTCGTATTTAGTGTGCGACCCCATGTGCACTAACATAGTGATACAGAACTAATCTGATCATGGGCCCATAGCTATATCAGAACTCTATAATGGAACATATTCTAGTGGCATTCCGGCTTCGTATAATGGTCTTTAAGTGTCACTTAAATCAGAAACTGTTTTCAGAATCAGTTAATAAAACTGGAACAAAACTATAACTCTTTAGCTTGGGTTTGTCAGAAAAAAAGCCGGAATGTGACCAAGCGCTTTATATGCAGGTCTGTCATTTCAAGTAAGGGTTTCAAGATTCTGGGCGGTAAAGAAAAAGAATGATGACTAATAAATGTAAAGACATGTTTAAGTACGAATTAATGGCGAACAACAAGAAATATCCACGGCTTGCCTGCCACTGACACTGGCGACATTGGCGTGTGCTTAACAGTATACCATTAAAAATATATTCGTTTATATTATATTTAGTAACCGCAATTTCGACATAATAAGTCTTAATTTCTTTATATCCAAATCGCAAATGTTTTTACATACAAACAAAACTTGAAAAAATACCACGAACCGTAACGTTCCAACTACAATCGTACGAGCAACCGGTAATGTAATGAGCGTCAAAGTAGTGCTAATGCCTCAAATTCTGTAATCTTCTACGTCGCCGCGTTGCACGCATCCAAAGGCTTTGTTGCGCTTCTCGTCCGTGTAGCAATAACTCTAAAATATAATGATCTAAAAAAACCAACTGCCTTCCAAATCGTAAAAAGTTGCGCAACGACCTAAATAACTTTTACTTGTTACAGTACAATATATTCTTTTTAACAAATCATAATTAGCAGGCGAACATAATTACCACTTAAATAATTTAAACGAAATTCGAGAATTTTAAAGAAACAAGTAAGTAGCAACGCGCGACGAACAAGAAAGGCAAATGTAGTTATTACTTAAAACTGACAAATCGTAAAAAGTTACAAGCTTTTAAAGCAACAGAAATCTATTGCAAGGTTACCCAACAACGCAACCAGACACACATACACACGCAAGGGAAGCAGCAATCCTCTGTCAGCTCATATTATTCTAATATTTATGTCCTCTTTTATCAAGTTAGAATTACCGTTATATTTACTTGTCCATGGCCTTGCTCTTAAGGACTAAAAACTCGCATCTACAACTAACCGCTCTATAATTGCTTAGGCCTCGTTAGGCCAATACAAATAGCAATCGGATTGAACAAGGCGAGTCCAGTGAGCGGAAAATTGTTCGTTACGCGATCGATCTCAAATGTACGGAGTGATTTGTGCATCATCAACATTGTGGGTGCTGCAATAGTAATCAAAGATGATGGCACCCGCGATGTCTGCTACTTCGCACTACGTCCTTAGCTTTGTAATTGTTTGCAAGAACGTTTCTAAACAGTAGGACCATCTATTGTTTTGAGCATTATTATCAATGCTTAAAAGTAGTCTTCGCAAAAGATACCGTGCAATTAGCAATGATTCATAAAATGATTCAATCAAAAGCAAATTTCAAGTTTATAGTTAAGAATTGTTTCTTTTTTTTTTCTTGGTCAAATAATTTATTTTATTTCGTTATCATTCTATTTATATATTTCGTTATCATTACGATTAATGATATTATAATAATATTTGACAGACACTGACAAGTTCATTAATACACGGTTGTTCCGGGGCCGACGCTCGGCGGTCGCACAGTCAAGTTGCGCATCTTTATCGTCACAGGTAGCACTGGATACTCGCACAAAAAGAAACAGTGGGTTATAAGACTGAAGAAATAATCGGACTACTAAGTAAATAAGACTCCATCATAGCCCTTCCGTTATAGCGCTATAAATAAACAAATAAAATAAATATCTTGGGACAAGTCAAACACGGTCATTTAATCACAAACTAGGCAGAGCCTGTGCTATAGTAACCACGCAACTGATAAATATAATTATGTATACATAAATATTTTAAAATGTATGCTTATTAAATAACTATACACCTAGACACAGAATTTGTGACTAGACACACGAGATTTTGTATCTGGTATTAATTTATCTATCTATCTCAATGATATACTCGTTATTAAGTCACAGCCACTATGATACCTAGTATCATGATTTATCTAGTATGACCCAAGTCTAGTTCATGAATAATACAAGTAAAGACAGAGTAGTCATTAATTTTAGCCAAATGACGCTTTCGCCACACGCGTCGTTTGGCGCCGCCCGTGGCGTTAGTGCGTTACACACACCTAGTCTAGATGTCGTAAGGGATTTGACAATTTGTTGACCTGTTGAAGTATTTAGAACAACACTAATATATTGGCCAAAAAAACTGACATTAATTCGAGCACTATCTGATAGCATACATCAAATTACTGCAGATTTGATTCGTACAGGATCTATGGAATAAGTAACTATGCAAGTATGTTAGTTTTCTGTTATGCTATGAAATTACGTGCTTGCTCTACAAATGCTAAAATAGCCATAAAGATACCATGTATGGCATTTTCACAAGAGGCAACAACAATGCCAAATGAGGTATAGTAGCAACTTTAACAATGTAACCACATTTAATAACTGGGACAGCATCGCGAGGTTGAATCATATTCGTAAGCAGGATAAGTTGAGCATCTGAATGGGCATAGTGGCGTTGTTTGTAAATGGAGCCACGGCGTTGACAAAGTAGTTGTGCGATAAGTTATAACTTTGGCATAGAGCCAGCGGCTGACGCCACATTCACGAATCTTTTAGGGCTTCGAAATTAATAGACCGATGCTGTCATACATATAATGGAAATTGTTTGGCAATAAACTAGTTTACGAGTATTGATTCATAAACATACTCGACTCGAGAGTAGAGTGATTTATCTCATTAATAAGATAGACGTTTGACGTTTGCGCCAAATTTAAACATATATTTTCTGTAATTAAGTCCTTCTAATTTCAGTCAAACATCGTTAGGTTCATCATTAGGTTTAATGAATATATTCTCAAAAAGACATTTTGTCACTTACTTGAGAACAACAATATCTTAATGGTTTTACAGTTTGTCGTTCGTTACAATTAAGTTGAACATAAATAAAAATATAATAAAGTAGGTACACAGTAATGTTAGCTAACAGACAGGTACAACAACAGTGGATAGTTCTTCATTTTTTATGTAGGTATATTTATTTTAATACAAATTTCAATCCCAAAGTAATTAAAAATGAAGCAAGTTTTTTTTTAAATTGGTTAGGTGAAGTTATCTTTTTTAAGAACGAGGGTAGTTTATTGTAAAGCTGTGCGCCTTCGTGGACTTGAAATAGTAATGCGATCCGCTATTTAAATAAAGGCACATTACTCAACCCATTTCTATGCGAATGTTCATCACAGGTTTGCTCTGAGCACGAGTGTGTCGGCAGCAATGCGCAGTGCACAACAAGTCATTGTTTTGAACAAACACGGCGCGTCGCGGTCGGCCGAACCTTTAAATCGTTATCACAGCGGTATCAGGTGGCTATCGAAGTATTATGCGCTCGATAAGCTGACCCTGAATGATTAATTGAAAAGATTTGGACAATCTACCTTTAAACGCGATTTTGATGATTTTTAGCTGACTTTTTCATATTATGAGATTCCGTAGTTCCTATTATTATGTGATTCATTACGATGTAGTTCTGAGGGTTCACTGAAAATTTGTAGGATTTGGGGTCATCAAATTACAGCAGAGCCTTGGGCTCATTGGATTGCTAGGCCATTTATTGATACATGACGTTTAGGACCTGTTGATGAAGCCCGAAAGAGAAATGTACCTATTAATAAGGAAATTCCAGCTGGGCGTAGAAAACATCAAATTTAATACAAAAAGAACTTTTGAATTTCCGACGGCTCCAGAGGTTAGCGCATTCAAAAAGTATATAAACAAGCTCTTCAGCTTTATTTTAATAATATACGTTACTATTAAAGGTGACATGAGTATCGTCATTGCGTATCTAACTGATATAAACACGCGTAATAATGAAACGTACTTTTATTCGCAAGAACAACACGACGTTACAATACCCGTCCCAATATGGCCATGGTATTTATGTATTTGAATGATAGAAGTGTTAGTATATACAAAACGTGAGGCAGGCAGGCTAACGACAGGATATATGCAGGCAAATGGAGGAGGCCTATACCCGAGGGCCATGACATATTTAACTTTTGAAATAATTCTTTGCCTATCTAATTATTTACTGTTAATGTCTTGGGGCAATAAAAAGTCTTATTATTATATACAAAATGTCGCGGACCGACGTTAATACCGGCAGGATACGTACATAGCTAACGAGCCGTTTAGCACGCTTTGTTTGGCGAAGCCTTTGTCGTGTCCTCTAAGTGTGTTATGTCACACTTTGCGCAGTGCAATTTGCACAGCTTTTGAGCAAACACAAAAGTGGAGGGCGCCTGTCGCCTTGCGTCAATGTTGACAGACGACGCGGAAACAACTGGTTATCTTGCGGAGAGTTCGCGGGCTCTGCGCCTTGTACGAGATTATATTTGGTTTCCCGTCGACGCTGAGGTAACACTTAGCTCAGCTTTGTTCTTACATATTATTGTTGACACAGTACTTTGGACGGAAGAGCTTCACTTTAGTGATGGTGCAATTCTGTACGCAGATGGTGGATCAAAATACATATACTCGTAATTAAAATCTAAAGTGAGTTTGCAGGGATTATAATAATATTACTCACTTGCCCTCTTATAGTTAGTTTCTTGCAGTCTTTTGACAATAAATCCCGGACGTCCTCCAGGTACAGCTCTACGTAGGAACAGGAAACCAGGTGCGTGACGTCCGGCGACGCCGTGTTCTCTATGTGCGTCCAGATGTGTCTGAAGGCGCGAGGGATGATGCCCTCGTGGTCGGGAGTGCCCTCCATGGTGTGGGTCTTGCCGGTGCCGGTCTGCCCGTACGCGAATACGCAGCCATTGAACCCGTCAAGCACCGACGCCACTAGCGGGCGGACCTGCACAACAACAAAACAAATTACTACAATCAGATTCCCGCAAACAGCGCTGCTCTCTCAGAGGGAAATAAGTCCTTTCTAAATCGATATAGACAGCAATTACAAACAACAGAAATATAACTTTACCATAGTACTCGCGAGAAGCAAATCACTATTTTTAAATGTCAGGACCTCGATAATTACAACTTTAAAATTTCGAAATCGTGTTCTACATCCTGTGCGAACTATGTATGTATGTAAGTCATTAAACAGCCGCGGACGTTTGAAACAGTATAACAGATATATACATTTTTAATTCAAACAAGTTTAACAAGTGTTTAGGAAGCATATGACACAACGTGAACGTACATACAAAGGCTAGACGCAGTACGCATCCTGTAAACACACCTATGAGCGGCTCTTAGCAGGACCACTTACAAAGAGACTTAAGAATACGGTGTCCTCAATCTGCGTGACGCAATGTTTAGCAGATCAAAGCGAACAGCTAAAGAACGTTCTTTTATAAACACGCATTAAAGAGGATGCACTTTCAGATTCACTTCCAGGTACAGCTGTAACAAGTGTCAAATGATAAGAGACAACTACATATTTTCCTAATTATATACCCATAGGCTTGAACAGAAAGAAGTCGCAACAGTGTGGCCGACTAGTAGACGACTGTTGTTCAATAATATTGCAAAGCTATTGTTCTTTAAACAGGAATTGTACACAAACAAACTATGACCAAAACACATATTATAGTGACCAGCAAGGCCCTAAAACACTTTAGGCAAACAAAAAAATTATTTTTGCATGATAGAATTCAAAAATAAAATATTTAGCGGTCCGCTAAAAAGATAAAGTTTAAGTCCAAATGAAAATATAAAATAATTTATATATTAGAGCATGTCTACATATGTACCTACCTATATTACCTTCTGAAAAACAGCATAATATAGGTACTTATAAATCTATTCAGAAGGAAGAAACCTGTAGATACATGGCATATACGGTCTGTGTGTATTTGTATTTATACTTAGTGAATAATCAATTGAGAAAAAACAAAAACCACGATAATTACATAATAGTAATTTATAACCATAACTTTCATGTATCACATCATTATCTATTACACAAGAAAAAAGATAATTAAACGACTGTAAACAAACCACACAATTAATGTTCGAGAGTGAAAATTGATGATAGTGTAAAATGACGTAACGAGCGTAGTGCGCGCGCGCAGCCTTGACTGGCGCGCGGAGCAGACGGCACGCGACCTACTCACTCGTGCCTCAAATAAACAAATAAAACTGCAAAATCAAATATCGCTTGCAGCAGACTGCTACTGAACTTATTTGGAACATGGCACTGAATGAATTCATTGGCATCATATTCATAATGGCATTACTGAATGCTTCAAGAACACTATTAAAAGATTAGCAACTGATCAATAATAGTTATAGCAGTCATCAATAATATCATTTAATGATTTATAAAACTGTAAGTTTATAAATATGTTTGTCCGAAATCGGCTCCCTGATACAACAGAATGATTATAGAATAGTGTATAATTGTTCCCGACTGTCTCAGCGGGAGGATAATGTTTTTCCAGCGTAAGAATGGATATACGGTTGGACATACCCATTTCTTTGCCATTCTCTCGCTCTACATCACTAAGGGCTTGGCGGATTCTGAAATATAATATCGTAGGATTCGGCTAAGTTGTGGAAGTATGGATTATGATATTTTTTGATTATTTGTTTAGTTTCTTATTATTTTAACGGTTTTTGCAGCCGGCTTTTCCTTTTAATTATAATTAATATTTTACTTGTTTCTATCTTGTTCATATATTTAAAATTCTGAAAAATTGGAAAAAAAAATAGCAAACATTAAATTAATTGCAAGAATTAATATCGGAGCTATCGACACTATTATGACGAATAAATATGGGTGATCACTATATTTACTTCGTCGTTATCGTTCAAATATCACTACATTGATATCGACCACGTGCTGTGTGAAAGGAATTGAACTATTCTATTAAAATGAGGTATTCTGTGTCGAAGTTTTAATAATGTAAATAAACATACGTAAACGAGTTTTTGGTTAAATATTTTCAATGAGATTATTTATAAGGTCACCAAAAGACTTCCCAGCTCGCTGTACCGGGCTGCAGGAGGCCGCTCTCCTTGCACCGCCGACGCGCGACGTCACTGCCTCGTTACGGTAACGTACACCAACATCTCAAGTTGAATGGCAAAAAATATAGTAACCGAATTTAAGATTAGTTTTAACAATGAAGAGGCAAATACTGCACATTTTATCACTATAAAAACATGAACATACATATGTACAATTGTTAATAATAAACATAGTAACAACAAAGAGGAAAAATTACATTGTACATACTATTCACATTGTTGCAAACAAGCAATAAATCATAAAACAACAGTGAAGTGTATTCCGCGAACAAAAGCCAATCATTTTAATACATTACAATTTTCCTCAAGTGGCCCCAGTACCCAGTGCCAGCAGCTGCTGGATTACGCCAATGATTCATTACGCTTCATCGTACAGTTACTGCTACACGAAGCTTCAAACATGTTAGTTGTTTATGTAACAATGACAAATAAATTATCGAAAAGCCTGCTTTCTGGGGAATGTCCGAAACATAATTCATATATAATATAATAGTTCATATTATACAATACAAAGCGATGTGACTAATTTACGAAGTTGCGGCTGCGTGCCAACCTGCGCGCGCGCCGCCCCGCGCCGCCCCGCGCCACTGTCGCGGTGACTAGGAAATTATACTTAAAACATATTATTATGTATAAAAATGCGAGAACAGCTTGTATGAAATTTAAAGAAAATGCATACTTCCATGTCATATCATTTTAACAGATAAGAGTGAACATTAAAACTGATAAAAAACGCATGCATCATTTACATGCATGAATGGTAACGAAAACAATCTGAATACTGATTTACAAATAATATTATCGATTTTAATGCGATGCGTCATACGTTTTACATACATACATACATACACAAGGTGAGACGAAAAAATAATGGTAAAACATATTAAATAGATAGATGTTAAAAGTTGAATAATTGATGAAAACCAACCAAGCAAAAACAAGTATTAAAATAAATGTTTATTTACAGTAGAGAAGTAGCAAACACACATGGACGCCACCTGATAGGCGGAGCCCTCCGGCAACTCCGGTTCCCCGGTGCCACATATCGTATATGTATTGATGTCTACTTATGTCTGCACCACTCTATTTGAATGTTAAACATTACTCAAAAACGATCCCAAGTACATTCATCAATTAAGGGCACCGCTAGAATGACCCACGAGTCTGAGCGCCGTGTACGATGTTCCGCGGTCTATCTGGCGAGATTATGCCGGAGACGGTCGTCGCGTCTAACTAACCTAGCACTTAAACTATATGCAAGTACAATACAATATTTTAATGTTTATTATAAGATGGTAGCGAACCAAACATAAATAAAATAACAAATACGTGTGCGGCACACTGTTATTTTTCAAAATAATTTCTTGTAAATAAATCCGTGAGTTAGTCGTAGTCTTCAAACCCAACAAATAAAAATTTGCCATTTCACGTTTGAATATCTTCGGGTCACAGAAAAAGTTGTAACTAGTCGAACTAGTACTGGTTTTCTAGTGAATTTAAACATTTCAGCCGTTGCGGTCCCGTTAGTATTCGAGCTGGGTCTATTCAATGAGGAATAACAAAAACTTTATCAATTCTTTGCGATACATGCGGATCGAATAGCCTCCCCGTAGAAACTACAAATAAACTAGAGGCACTTTTCTAGAATCGATAAAATTACAAGTTTGATCAAAGCTTACATGAACCAAAAAGTTGAACAATATTAAGTAGAAGAAATGAAAGGAGTAGAATCATAACCTGGTCCATATAAATTATCAGAAAAAATCTTAACATCCTTAAAACAGATTAACGTATACACAAAAAAAAAACATAAAAAGGGTCAGTGAGATAAACTAATATCAAAATTATGCTTGGAAATAAAAGTGATGTCTTATTAGTCACAAGCTCATTGGTAGCGGCCGCGCGGGCGTGCGGGGACTGCGCACGTAATGCATGTACATGAATAAACAGATTAAACACTTTGAATGACAAATACACGCGACTATCTGATAAACAGTGGTTCTTACTGTAGCGCTTCCTTACTTGCACTTAAATATTCTTAAACAGATTAAAATATACTAAACACTGTAGGTATACCTATATATGTAAGTATTTACACACATTTTTTATGAGAAAAAAAATACACGTGAGTTATTGCGTTTATATTTATAACTAGTGGACCCGCCCTCGCTTCGCTTCGGGGAACTTATCCAAAAAATATGATACAAATTTGCAT